>CM073769.1:135136169-135274920 GCA_037158775.1 Hetaerina titia
GTGAATAGTGTTAACAACTCAATGGAGGGCACAAGTTTGGGGCATATATGGAGCTAAGTTTAAGAAGCGTCAATTCACGAAACAGATATAGGGGAAAGGGTCGAATCAAAAGTGAAGGAAATTTATTGGTTTGCGTTGGTTAAAAGCTACCTCTGATAAGCGTTGAGTATTTGGTACCCTTCGTAGGATAACATTTCGAAAATGAGTGATAGGATTAGATATAAAAAATATGCTTTTTAGATAACAGAGTTTCAGGCGTAACATGGTTGAAATCCTTCATGATGAATGAGGACACTTTGCTTTTTCACGTAGAGTATTTTTATTTCGACCTAGACTTCATCCCATGCTTGAAGATGTTGTGCTGTCACAAAATCTAGGTCGTAATAAAAATACTTGATATGGAAAAGTGAAGTGTCTTCCTTCATCAAGCTGCATTTTCGTGAAAAATCATTATGAGAATCTAGATATATTCACATTTACGTTGAGAATCAGAGTTGAGGAGGAACAGGAAGAAAGATAGTTGAACACATAAGATACTCGTATATGACCGTAGATGTATGTGTACTTCATGTGCTCAAATGCGATGACTTAAAGTTGGCATGAAGGAAATAGTTCTATCCATGCATTAAATTAGTAGGCTAGATCAGAAAAAAAGTTAAGGGAGCTTGATTGCATAATGCATTGATTAATGATTTTTTTGCTCTAGTACAATATATACCATACTAAAGCCAAGGCAGTCTACTAAAATTTAACCTGTGGGAAGTAACATAATATGGAATACTATTACTCTTTATTTACCCTATTCAATGGTGACAAACACCATTTTCCACATGATCTTATGACGGCTTGCAAAATAAGACATATATACGATTTAGGAACGTATTTTATCAGTAGTGAACTGAATGTGTCCTTATGCCCTTAAGTGCTGCATTACGATTTTCTGTTGTTGATATTGGCAAGGATTCTATTACGCAATGCTCTATCTTAGCTATTTCTAATTACTCTTTACGTGTGATATTTCAACAGTATGCAGTATTTTAACTAAAATCTTTGATATTACTTCAAAAAATATGATAAATTAAATACTTTTCTGCCCACAATACCCTGATTAGAGCCAAAACCATAAAGTTGAAGCTAGATATCGTGTTCACATCGTAGATATCATGTTAGATATCATTTTATTTCGTCTTGGAGCTTTAAATTTATTTATTCACGTGGATAGAAATCTCAAACAAGGAGGAGAAATTTTATTATTCAAAGAGGACGTGGAAGGATTCATGTAGTAGCATTCTTGATAAGGAATTTTACTCCAGTTGATAAGAGTAGAACATGATCCTTCATATTATTGTAATAATTTGGTGATATGACCGACCCATGCAACCGACCGATTTAACATCATTCTTAAAATAATCATTGTCTCGAGCCCTAGCTCTAAAAAATTCATCCCAGTTGAAAATGTTTTTGATGGAAAAAAGTCATCGTCGATAATAGGCCCGCAAGTCACTAGGTAGTGCGATCGAGCTTGTAAAACTATCTTCTAACTTCAAACCCCATCGCCATGACTCCATGAAATGCCTACCGGCTCTCTTACACCCTTTTATCCCTGATACCCGAACACGTTTCCTCTTCCCATTCCGTGTCTCGCCTTCCAGCGTAGCGCGTAGCTAAGTGCGTCGATGACACCTTCTCGCCCACGGGAACCTCTGTGTCACCAGACACACATGACCCGCGCGGACATGCGTTTTGAAACAGAACAGGGCTGATACCTTAGGGACGAAATATAGTTGAGAGACGCCGGGCCCCCCTTTCGAATCGCTCTCTGATGGGCCCGGACGCAAAGCGATCCGTACAAGTGGAAAATATTGCCAGACATTGTGAGTGTATATCCGAGCCCACAATCCTGGTTCGATATCTCGACAAAATAAATTATGACAAGGTGAACGCGACTAGACGACACATTTAAAAATTCCACTACAACTTCCGGTAGATGGTAATGTATTTACCTTGAGGGTAGAGTGCTTATGTAGAATACGGAGGGCACTTGTTTGATACCTGAAAGACCCTTGATATCAAAAGTAGATCCAACCTGTATGATATTTTGTTTGAAAATCTTAATGGGAAACCTAAGGTTGCACAGAAAAATAAACTAGGATTCCTATCCATGATGTCCATGAATAACCACATATAAACTTCAATCCCCTCATGACTTAGTTGAGGGATGAACTATCAATTACGTAGCCCACACCTTCCATTTGGTAAAGTTTACGATAAAGACTTCACAGTCGTATAGAATCCTCAATGCGTTCCATGAATCAGTACCATAGCCTGAAGGATAATCTCATTGGTTGGGTAAAATGATTGGATGATTCAACACCCCTGCCACACGCCTTTGCGCGCCTTGCGAGATATTAAGTAGATGTAAATCAGTTCAAGGCATCATTTTCAACCATTTAATCAAATAAGACCTCTCAGGTTTATGAAAAAGTTTGGAAAATTTAATTAAAATAATAACTGAAACGAATTTAATAATATAAGACTGTTATAGATTAAAAACATCATGGATTATGACTTTTTTGAGGCAATAGAAAAAAAATACCTCAGCAATGTTTTTCGCTAGACGGTTAAATTTCCTTTGACATTTTACCATGCTTTTTATGCTGTTACGTTTTATGAAACCACTTATCGTCGTTAAAAGAGCTACTGTAAATATAAAATTATAATAATGCACTAAAATATGGTATTATTGAGTTAATTTGAATAATTTCTCATTCACCAAAATTAAACTAATTGCCAACGTTATATAATGACATGAATGTGAAGATACTTTGTTATCTATTACATAATATAATTTAAATTCTAAGCCCTCCTTAATTTGGCATTGATCATTTTGTTCACCATTTTTCTGTCGATGGCTTTGATTCCTAATATTCCTTATGCATCCCGCACGACTATGAGTCTTGGCTGTAAACTTGACCAAATGATAGGGAAACGTAATGATTTCGAATAAAATATTCTGGAGACCATATTTAACATTATTTGATGAAAAATCTGTAAATTCATAAATGTAAAACTTTAATTATAAGATTTTAGAAATAAAATGGCAGCACATATCTTTTCATTGCTGCTCGAACTAAGAATAAAATCGGCATATGGCAAAACTACAAAAGTCGCAATTATATGACAGTTCATTCGGACGGATTAAATGTCCAAGATGTCCGTGTATACATTTTAAACCGTGAAGATTATGTCAGGAAAACTTTAAGAGAGTTTCGCCGGAGTGTCTCCCTTGCTTTCACGAGTCATAACACATTTACTTGTTGAATTTGATTGAAAACCACAAGTGATAACTTAGATACATAACAGATAGAACGAAAAATGTTTTGAATCCACGAAAACATTACCATATGTAAAGAGAAATAATTTAATACTTATCTTTTCACAACTATCGATTGCAGTATATTGTAGTGTACGTACATCGATTTTGTTGACCTGATACCAGGATATTACTTCTCAACTGTCCTCACTTGCGCCAAAGTAACCGTCTGGGATGAAGAGTTCTTATAAGTGCCATATTTTCCAGCAATTGCCATTTTATTACAACTGTAGTCTGCTTTTCAGTATGCATAGTTTCACCCTAATTTTCATCTTCTTGTTTTTTTCTCCTTTTCATTTCGTCTAGCCTATTTCCTTTATTTTCACAACAGAAGATTCTCATTCCGAACCCTTCTTGCGTTAGTTCCCGCAATGTAATTCCTCATTGGTGTTCCCCTCCATTCACACACACACACCCCCTCCCTCTTACGGACGGTTACAACGTTCGGAATGCATAAAAATGCCGCGTCAACTAATAGCACTTTCCTGCGACGCGGTGGGGAATTTTTTTCCCCTGCTGAATTACTTTAATGCGGACTCTGTTGGACACAATAGAACACATTTCCTTTTCCGAGATACTCGGACGAAGAGAAAGAGTGACGTTCGCTGCAAATGTTGGAGATTTTCACTTATGCTGGCCTGTTAGTTGGATAAAAAATTCGAAGCACTTTGCTTTCCCATTCCAGGGTACGAGGGGATGAGAGTGAGGAAGTGGAACGAAGAATGGAGGGGAGAGAGAGGGAGGGAGAGAGAAATAGAGAGAGAGGGAGGAAGATCAGGAGAGGGAGAGAGTGTGAGGAGCTGCGGAAACGGGACGGGAAGGACGGAGTGTTTGGTCGTGTTTTTTCTCCACTCCTTTTATACTTGTGAGCCGACAACAGCGACAATTCCCGGACCGGTGGTCAAGGAAACGACCATCACCCACAAAAATCATGCAAAAATACACGCATCAATTTGTTGGGATCGTATCACGAAAACAGTACCAATAAAATGTGTGTAAAAAAATGGATGGAAAACTGCCTAAATCCTAGCTTCAGAAAACACTAGTTTTTCTTTTTACTCCAAAGAGCAAAATAATGATGATGGGAAGAAAAAATAAAAGTCACGGGATAACGCATAAATTGTGTCTTGGTTTTTATTATTGCATTTTGGATGATTTTTAGGTGTCCATGTTCCAGTGCTCGGTGCGTTTGACAAAAAAGTCTCTCTCCCGCACACACGCATATGACAAAGGGCATTGTGTTCGTTTTAATGCGCAAGGCGCTCTTTTTTTTTTGGTTCGCGCTCCCCGAGATGGCGTCCCGCTTCCAACCCGCCCACCCCTCTCGACTGGAGGACTCTCAACCCCCTCTTTCCCCTTCCCCAAATCGCCCCATATTCACCAGACCCCCATCCCTCCCTCCCGGCCAACCCCTCCTCATTCTCCCTGGCCTCAATGCGTGCCAGTTTTTTCATGCGCCGTTCCGCGATTGTTGGAGCTTTTTTCCGCTTTTTTGTAAATGCACTTCCTGTTTCTTCTGCTGTGAATGGTTTCCGCTGTTTCATATTACGGCCTGATTTCGTAAAATAAAATAAATGCTTTCTTCTCCGTTTCATGCGATGGATGAAAAAAGTGTTCTTTCCTGGATCGAACCGTTCATAATTTGGTATACGACAGAGAATGTAAGGACTAGAGAGATGCGAGAGGCTGCGGCCTGCCAACAAAATATTATTCGTCGATTGTTCCATTTATAGGCAATTGAATATTTCACGGGAACGAAATTTGATAATGCTTTATTATGCATATATTTCAAGTGGCCAATATGCCTTGAAATTTGCATTGTTCTTGCGAAATATTACATGTAGTTTTAGCTTCGTTTAATCATCCAGCTCATATCTCGAAAACAAATGTTACCACCGACATTATTCAAAAAGCTACCATCGCAAATGGAAATGAAATATTTATTAAAAAGGAGAAACAAAGTCATTCATGTGGTGGATAAGCCAAATGTGGATTATTCATTTGCACGATATTTTTAAATTTATTAATTTGTTTTAAATATTATATCATTGCGGATTTTAGCAATAAGTAATTACTGAAACACAATTTTCATTCGCGTAGAAAAATTTATTAGTATTAATGATTAATATTAAATAATATGGGAGATGTTTTTTGTGATAAATTACCACAGCTAATCATCCTCATAAGTTCAATTTTTGCCTATTAGCATATCATCGCATCATATTATACTAAAATGTAAAGCATTTGGTAAAGCGCTATTAATGAGTCACACTTTTAACCGGCTTTCAAAGAAATAAACTCTATTAACATTATTAATTAGCATTCATGGAGATTACACACTAAAATTAATAATTTCATTGGCAAAAAATGCATTTTGTCAGATTGCAAGAATTATTAAGTACTTAATAATATGCAATTTAAAGAACTCGGGAAATTTACACAAATACGCATACAATTTCATCCATTTTATGTTAATAAACGTAATATAAAAGTGAGTATGAAATCACCAATATGAACTAAACGTACCAAAACTTGTTGAAATCGCGCTCGAAATATAAAACTTGATCAAAATCATTTCTAACGATTAAAAATCAAGCAAGTAGAGGACATCAAATTGCTATGGTATGCGCTACTCCCTTCTAGTTTGTCGTGTCGTATGGAACTGTAGATGTTTCCTCCGAGGTAATATTGACATAAGTTTGAAATAATGAGATTCGATAAAAGACACACTGCTGAAATCTTTGGTTTTGCGATAATGGTTAGTTTTCCAAACATTTGAAAGATGTCTGCGAGTCAGCATCTGTGAAAATGAGAAGTAAAAGATAAAGTAAAATAGACATTTTAAATACAAAATAAAATTGTCAATCACTACACACTATGCATTTCATTTTATTCATACATCCAAAATTTAAATCAATTATATATATATTGAGTGTGGGTCTTTAATATTTGAATTTTAACTAGAATTCAATAAAAACTCATGAAAACGAACTGCGTTCACCTCGAATTATCCATTTTAAGCCTTCGATAGGAGCAATTAGTTTTAAGGAAAACATTTGACCCATTAAATAAACAATATACAAAGGATTCCAAGTAAGCTTCTACCAGATTCAAAAGAGATAATCATGGGATTAAAATCCATCTATCATCGACGCCGGAACTGAATGAAATGGATTTAAGGGAAAGAATTTAAGAAAATGGTTTAAAAAATAATGCGAGATACTAACCAGGACTATCTGGGAATTTGAAGATTAGAAAAAGGCAACGACTGGCGGCGGTTGAGCTCTTTATGGGGGTTTGCGAGTGTTTCGGGAATGGTGCACTTTCCAACTCAGTGGTAAAGAAACTACAAACTAAATAGCTATACCATTTATTTAATTCACATTTTAATAATTTATTATTAATTAAATATATTTAGATTGCAATTCGCACAACAACACAGCTGGGCATTGTCTAATATTTAAAGAATATTTTCAAAATTTCCACCGGAAACACCATATCTATTGTAACCTTGAAAGAAATTATAGCATGGCATGCATTTCGATAAAACATGGCAAAATGTGAGTACAGCATGCTGAATTTCTCTCTTCCCTAGTGACCAACATACTACGTTATATTTGGCAGCGTACAAATAAAAGGAAGTGTCTTTCGTGTGATTTTTACTAAATATTTCAACCTAGGTCTGCCCAAGGTTCCCAAATTAAAGGTTTTTATAGCGTTTAACTGTCAGGGGAGGATACGTCGATCGTGTTGCGAATTTTAATTTAGCACGTCACGGAGAGACGGGAAAGAGAAGAGAAAAAACACACAACCGAGATTGGTTTCTATTTGCGACGAACGGAGCTCCCCGTGCCGACTCTCGGAATCTTCCCGACCCCGAGGGGCGCTGTTTAGAGCGGAGTGCGGCTGTCACTCAAACGCCAGACAATGCGCCGCCGTGCTTTGTCTAAATTGATAATTTGAGAATATTGTGGAATGCTACGGGGGAAAAGGATCAAGGAAAAATGCCAAGCTGTACTCCTCGCCGCGCCGTCGGCGAGGAATCCTGGTGGATAAGGATATGAGTGCATTCACCTCCCGAGGCCAGTCCATTCCACCCATCGCAAATAATTAGATTATATATTATTATTTCGGACCAAACACTTATTCCACCCATCTCCTCTCTGTCAATCTTCTAAGCTCTTTCTCATTAACTTTCATTTGATTCTTACGCTAGAGGATAGGTTTTGAATTACTTTCCAATTCTTGGAAGACCGAAAATTAGTTCCTTCAGCACGTATTTTATTCTATGGCAATTTAATTGATCTCTTCTGATTATTAGTTGGATTCATACGCGGAAGCGAAGTGTAATCACTGAAATTCTCTCATGCGAACATATCCTCAAATATCTTATATATTTACTGCATATCAAAATGCTCTGGGGAGAAAAATTTTTAATGTGCTTCAAGGACGGTTGTTTTGATTCTGAATATGAATATCTATCTAAAGTTTGCATTGATAAAACATGTTAATTATGTTATAAAAAAATAAGGTACTTGAAACTTGTCATTCGTTAAAGCTATGGAGTAAACTATCGAAGGCTCACGAAATCCTAAATTTATTTATAATCACTACGGAACAATATTCTGAGAAGCTAAATATAGAGTAAATTCCATTTATGGTCAGGCGTATACTATCTTTTCCAATGAACCGATAATTGAAAAATTACACAGCTCTGCTTATAATGAAGGTGCCCGGAGCAATTTTAATATTGACAACTTTGTTAAATATTTCATTTAATTTGTTTATCACAATTACAAGCAGGTAAAATAATGATTAATCGCAAAAGAACTTCTTACGTGGTATTTATTTAGAATATTAAATATATATTATTTTATATTATAAAAAATATTTATAAATATTATATCAAATATATTGTAAAACAATCTAATTATGCCTATGTTTGAACGCCTGAAAGCGTAAAATCATAAAATAGTGTTCCAAGTGAAAATTACATTCAAATTATCCATTTTAGCGTCAGTATCATCAGAAAAATGGCATAAGGGACATGCCTAAACAAATTATCAACTGTTTTCAACATTTAGCATACCGATCAAACTATTTTACTGTTCTACTCCCAAAACCACTGGGACAAATGTTACTGTGCTTGCGAAGCTGAATGATAACAGATACAAATTTGTATTTTTGGATGTGACATCTGGAACTCACTCGGAACAGTGTAAATAATACAATAAGCACATTAGATGCAAAGCGCGGTTTAATCTGGGTCTCTTACCATGGAATGTTTCAGGATCGGAAACTATTCCTTTGAGCCCCACATCCGTTTTCGTCCCAAGTCGATAATCCATTTGTCTGGGTTCTTCAGAAGTTCACATCGCTTCTTTGTGAGGCGAGGACTTATTTCACTTTGGGATTTAACCAATTCCTTTGGAACTTTTATTATACGTTCACTTAAAAGACGTTATGCATTTCTAAGCTTTCAATTTTTCTCACGTCACACTTTTACTTGCATTTTTTGACTTGTATTCTCCCGGTCTCCTAATCTCTCTAGCTTGCCAAAGGGAAAAAATATTTTACTTAATTTAAACCGCCGTCAATAACATGGCTTAAATAGCCATATCATTTGATGAGATATATTTTAAAAAATAAATTAAAATATTGGTCATCCTTTAAAAGTTTTACTAAAGCCTTAATTGATCTCAAACTGCCTGTGCGTAATATATAAAGCTATTATATAGGCGTGTTCCGACTTAACACCAGTGTTTTAACGTTGTTAATCTTTAAGTTAAATGTCTAATTTTAATACTGTTGAAGTAAATGAAATAATTACAGATGGTGCAAATAACTTTGCCTCAGTTTCAAATTGTCGTTTCGCCTTCATAACGATAGACTTTGCTCACTATCGCAGCATTAATTAAAGTTGGTACGTTGAAAAGACAATACCTCATTTATGCTAATGAAATAAGTTGTTTTCCTTTCAGATAACCCGACAAATCTAACGTAGTCAATTTTATTAAGAACTGGATGCTTATTTACATAGGTACGACTTTTTATTTAAATAAAAATAGGGTAAAAACTCTTTATTTTCCACTTTGGCACCATCTGACAAACGAGGAAGTCACTATACCCCTTCTCTCCATCATAAAGCGCTAGCAGTCACTGCGACTACATCAAATGGCGCCTGGAATAATCTCAGGGCAACTGGAAAGACACACATTTCTCAGACTAGCCATATTTTAAGAAAATGGGAACAAGAACCCAATGCGTGCCAGCGCCAGTACATTGAGGGGGAATCTAACTATTATTTTTTCGTCTCCACCTCTCCCGTTCACCTTTTGAATAGATACTCTCGGAATCTCCGGTAGAGATGATTTAAAAGGACGCAGAATTTATGATGCAAGTACCCCGTGAAACGTCAGATTCCCTTAATGAAGAAAGGTATAAAACCTCGTGAGCTTTTCTCCTCCCAGCGGCCACCCTTCTCCATTCTCCCCAACCCCAATCCAAGCGGGCACGAGTGAATGAAGAGGGTGGGCGAGAGGTCGGAGCGGGAGACGAGTAAATGGAAAGAGGGAGCCCAAATTAATTCCCCCCTTTTCCCCCTTCACCATCTTAAAGACGGCTATTTATTCACCCTCTCCCACGACGACCGCCACGTGAAATGCCCAACACCAGTCGACCCACTACTTTAACGCGATCTAAGGTACTTCTAGGAGGCTTCAGAAACCCGGCGTATGGAGGGAAGGTAATGGTATAAGAGTGTGGATGAAGATGGCCGCTTCCACAGACAGCATGTCTGGATTGAATAGAGCGTCGCTCTTATTATTCCCTGACTCGGTCTATTTAATCATTACCAATCAAAACGAAATTAGTACTCATCTGCTAAAATATTTGATTGCTCTATAAATAAAATTGTCGAGATTCTTTTGTGATATTTGGATACCCAATACTCTTGGTCTCGCGCTGATGTTTTTCTACCCAAATTTAATTGAAATTTAGTAATGGAGCTCTTCGTGTGGCTAAAAATACAAACATTATGTGATCTTGGGAAGTTTGTGATATCTTTAGAATGTCGATTATCAAACAAATTGGGTTATACGAGTAGTGGAAAAGTTAAGAAAACTCTCACTTTTATCCAGAAAGTCACCATATTGGACTTTCTTTGTTTCTAAGGTTAAAAGTTATGACCTGATGAAATAATAGTAGAATTATTATATCATTTTTTATAAATTCATATAATGACCTTAAATGTAACCACCGAGGCTTTTGCAGGAATCCTCTTAGAATATCGTGCTTCACAATAAACACCAAGACATTAAAAAAATAAATTATGATACATTGGACTACATTTTACACACAAAAGGAAAATGTATTAAAAATTGTACATCTACAAAATCCAGTCAATTCAAAGGTGATTATTATATCTTAAGTTATGAGTCACGCGTTTCAGCTAAAAAAATATGGAATAAGAACATATAATGACGTTTATTGTTATCCGGGAAGAATTAAATAATTGTGTATGAAGATTGTGCATTTGTAGGAGCCGGGTCTGAAACTTAATTCATATTACTTTTTTCTTGATCTTTAAATGGATTATAAATATTAATTTTAATGTTATTTACATAAACTTAGTTGATTAAACAATACGATTGCACACACACGATTGATAGATTTCCTGACGGGAACCAGTCGTGGAATGGCATTTCAAGTGTAAAATGTAAATGATTAAAGTTCGAATTCCATCTTATTGAATTATATTTGCAGTAATATGAGCTGAGTTTATAAGCTGCTAGCTTATACGAAAGACTTAGTGATCACTTTATTATGCACTTTCACTGTTTGCTTGATGCGGCAATCTGAAGTCAAACAGTCATACCATATTAAATAATTTTTTATTTTAAATAAAATTTCTACGCAGGTGATAAATTCAGATACAATTAAGAGATAATTGAATACTGTATGTCGCCAAGAAACGGCAGTAAAATTACTTCCAATGGCTCTTTTAGTAATTCTATTAAAAAATCGGTAGAAGCAATTAACTGTTCAATCATGGTTGTTCATAACATAACATTTTTGTCCCTAAAGAGTGACGTTTTGGGCCTCACAGTGCGGCTCAAAGCAGGTCCAATGGCTAACTCAAGCCAGAAAGTATTCAGGCACGCGTATTAAATAAATGAAATGCAGGAAAATCAAGTATCTTATCCCTTTTAATCTTTATATGGAGTTTCTTTAAAAAACTTCACACCTACACGACTTCTGTTTTCTCTTGATGCTTTTATGCATTATTATAAATTGTACAGTAATAACTAATGATGTGGGATGGATACACCGAGATAAAATTTCAACAAGACGCTGAATAAATTTCAAGGTTACTACCCTCTACATTGGAAATTTAGTCACATAATTGAGTCTAGACGGAAAAGGGCAATATGAACTCAAAATAGAAATAAAACTGAAACGGCATGACAGTATGAATGAGAAATATTCTGTTCCCGATTTTATTCAGAAATCATCACCAGGGACAATGGATGGAATGCTACGATTCTGTACACTGGCCATGATATTATGATGCAATGAAAATGCACATTAATGAATGGGGCCAAAAGATTAAAAATTGAGAATTGAATAGAATTTTTCATATAAAGGAATCCCGGAACACTTAACGCGCGATAGTAATGATCAAGAAAATGCGACAATGTAAACAAATCCCAATGTAATTGATTCTCGACCTCAGTTTCCGTAGTACTGGAGCCAATGATTCCCAGTTCTAATATCCAAAATGGTCTCTCACTAAGCCTTTCGGGCCATTCTCCCCTGGTGCATTGCGGAATAGCTGCGATGGGTCCTTCCTATATCGTACGAGGGTACTGCTTCCCTCTCCCAATTCCCTCGCTCTCCAGAGACGTGCACTGCGATAAGTACTGGGGGACCTACAAAGGGCAAACCGTCTCGTTTTGCGCCTTTCTTCCTCCCCGCTCGAGGGAGCAGTTGCTGGACTCAAGGAGGGGCGAAGTTGCAATTTTCTCCGCGGCAGATCCAGAGTCCACGGCGGTTCGGTCTTTTGATCTCAGGGCAAGAGCGAGGTGAATTCGCACAAGTACCAGGCATCGCCGGAGAAACGAGATTGAAAATCACACTCGCCACAATCCGTTCGCACGGCGTAGTTTAATGGCGATCCGAACTTCGAATCTCTCTCTACTTTATCACCAGAGGAAACGAAATAATTAAGGAAAGGTAACCTCGAGCGACGAAGAAGATGAACGACATGACGGCATTTGTAGTATGGCGAAAAACCAGATACGTCGGATCTCTCTCTCTCTATCTCATCCGTCCATGTGCAGATTCGATTCAGAATTTAGTATTCCCGCGCCCGATGCAGCATCGCAAAATATGGTAAAATACCAAGTTTGCATTCACATTGCAGTGCAAGACCCAACCCTAGGAGGGGATTCGCACACGAGGTCAGGAGGTGGGAATGCTTCCTCGCCCCCCCCCCATATGAGGCCGACGCGACCGCCGCTCCATTTCGTGTTTCGAGGAGGGCGGACACGCTGCTCAATCCCTGGATATATGAGGGAGCCGCCGCACCCGGACGAGGGAGGGAGGCAGTGCACTACTCACCAGGTGACCCAAATTTTGCCACTCCCACGTTCCGTCTCGCATTGATGATTCTGCGAACTATGTAAGACAACGCTGCTGGAATAGCGCGTGGAGAGGTCACCATATTTGAATTCGGGTTTAGGTAAATAAATGCAAAATAAGAAGAGAAATAAAATTGTTTAGAATTGATGCACGAATGTGGTTTACTCATTACTCTATGGTTTACATTTAGTAAAAATGTCCAAAGTACGAAAGAAAATTTATTTGCAAAGATGAGAAGTAGAATTCAAAATTTACGCAATAGGGCGTTTGGAATTCAATCAACCATTTGCATGATTGAGTAATTTTAAAATAAAATCCAGGAATTTAAGGTTCGAAGAAAATCCGCTAGATTCGTCCAAATTTTGTTACAATAAGGAGACGAGTGAGGCAGGCCTTTCAGGGGAATGAGGCTGGGAGCCACTTAAGATGCGAAGAGAACAAGCGAGACTTAGACTTTTAGAAAGGTTCAGAACAAACCAGTTTCTCAATTACAGAAAGGGAATAATCATAGCACCACACTCTTTAGGTAGGTTAAATCACAAATATACAATAAGGGAGATAGATTCTAGTACAGCTGGATACAAATACTCGTTCTATCCTAGAGCAATCGGAAATCATAACAGTAAGAAACAAAAGCCGCTATAGAAATATTAAAGCCATTAAACTTAAAAGTCAAGACAAGAGTAAATGTTGCATAGACATTACAACTAACTACAATTTGCATGAATATATATATATATATATATGCCTTTGTGGGTGTAGATTGGCATGAATCTGCGGGTTTTGGATGGGTTTTATTCTCTTTTATGGGTGGTAATCTAACTCCCCAGCCAAATACTCCTGCGGCGGTTTGCCGGGTACTAACTATGCAAGTGTATATGTAAAGTAATAGAGTCGTGGTTGACTAAGTGAAAATACATTTGTGCAGATGTTTTGTTTTGCCTGATTTCATTTCATTTTTGATATTTAACGTTGATTTAATAAGCGCTGAAATGATGACTCGATTAAGAGGAAGTACCTTTCCTATAAACACTCTAAAATATTAATGAAGTCACTAAGCTTGTCCTAGGAAAAACCATTACCGAATTGATAAGGATACGCCAGATTATATCCATAAAGAGATCTAATAAAGGAATGAAAGATCTGATGAAGGAATTATAATATTCAAGTACGATTATTCAAAGTAAGGAAAGTAAAATATTTTAAGGCACAATATTTAATGAATTGATTTATTTAAAATAACTAACGTAATTACACATGTAGAGCTCGAATGCACAATGCAAGATGAAAAATTGCAAATAAAGCACCAATAACAAGAATAAAGTTCAAAGATCCTATTTCAGTTTTAATTTGTGCCCGAAGGTTTTAAAACTCCAAATAAATAGTTAAATTATTCAAAATAAATAAAATATGCATAGAAAACAAACATAAAGCTACTGCTATATGGAGTTTGGAAAATATAGTCATCAATACTGCACCTTGGGATTATGCATACTAAGCAGAAATAAGAGCGGCAGAAATTAAATTTCGAAGAAATGGAGGCAAACATTGAAAGACAATAAACACTACAGGGTGGTAAAAACAGAAAATGACGGTTTGAATGTGTTGAGTATCTTTTTTAAACAAAATAAATTAATAGAAATTAATAGCTATTTTCGTTATAGTAGGCCCAAGTAGGCAGTAAGTACGAGAGAATGGGAAGAATAACAGAATGAAACGGAGGCATAAGGAGTGAAACTTCTCTACCAACTTTTTTTCCCTTCTGAACTTAAGGAGAACGGAATTCTTTTGTAATCATTCTTCATATACGGCTAAATTTTTATTTAATTTTTCCTTATTAAAATGAATGCAAACATATTAACAAATTTTATGTTGCTTTAAATGGCTATAAACCAAAGTTATAATTAAAAATATCTTAATAATGTTTAATTTCGTTGTACTGGTCAACAATATTCGTTGAAATATAGACGTTGTGTTCACCACATAAGTACCGGACGTGGCATGGAAGATTATCGCGGGTCCAGCGTTGTGATATTAACTTAAGCTTACCAGGTTCAAATCTGGAGGATAACTCATGTCTGCTGCATTTAAAATTCAAAGGGTACAATTTTGTGAATTCATGAACTTCGTGGGAAACTGCTTAGTGAGAGGCACTGGCATCCTCTTCTCCAAGTGTGAGATTGCTACACGCTATTGGGCTTAGTTTGGGGCAGAGCTGTATTTGAACAAAAACGACCTTCCAGTTAACTGTGAACATTACAACTGAAATACACCCCTTGCTTTCTTTTGATATGTAACCAATCCCGAATATATTCGCACAACTCTTGTTAAGAAAATGCGTATAGCTAATGAAAGTAATAAAATTGGAAATGAAAATTTGGTTCGGTGTCGAATGCAAATTATAATTGCTCCTCCTCATTCCCTACTTCCATTGCATACTGTTTACATTAAGAATGAACTCTAAACGTTAAAAAATACACTCGATTTGTTCTCCCAAACAGTCTATAAACTCGATTTATAAATTTTCTCGGTTCACCATGCACACGATACACGTGAAGCATGATGTAAAGCCCTTAACATAACAAAATGTGTAAATGAAAACGCGAATTGAAGAGAATAATTGATAATAAAATTTCTGATGTGAATGGAGGAGCACGACTAATCGATCTAAGAATTATTGACGGATTAAGAAGATGATGTATCATGATGCAGCGGAACTGTTTTCCCGGGAGTTTGGTTTCCTTTTAAACCCGCAGTGGATTGGCCCCTCCAAATTCTCCCTCGCCCAACCTGTCTCCTGCAACCCAGCCTTCTCTCTTCAATTCACTCACTTGCCTCTCAGCAGCTACAGGTATACTAGTAAGCCAGCCCGTAAAATATACGACCTTCTTCCCCATAGAGTCCCTTTCTGCCTTCTTCTCTATCTCTATCACTTTGCATCCTCTTGCTCAACTTATTCGTTCAGCGTCGCCTTGGAGGAGTTGACCGGCCACAATAGTCGAAGACGGGAATAAGAGAAGATGAGGGGTGGCTGTCGGTGGAATATTTATTAGTGTATATGTATGTATATATATATATATATATGCATTCAAACATAGAAATAGGTATAAGGAAAGAGGATAGGAAAACACATAAAAGGTGAACACAAGACATGTGGGGAAGGCGGTTTTTGTGCAGATCACGAAAATGGTGGTAGAGCATCAGCATCCGCCCGGCAAGTGGAAGGCCCGTGGTTCAAATCCCGGATAAGGAAATATTTTTACTTTCGTGATCTGCTCAAAAACCGCCTTCCCCACATGTCTTGTGTTCACCTTTTATGTGTTTTCCTATCCCTTTTCCTTATACCTATTTCTATGTTTGAATGAATATTTGTGCGCCGTATGGCGGGATTTTCAAGTTTGAATATATATATATATATATATATATATATATATATATATATATATATATATATATATATATATAAATATATATATATGAATTTGTATTTTGAATGAATGAATATATATATATATATATATATATATATATATATATATATATATATATTCATTCATTCAAACAGAAATAGGTATAAGGAAAGGGGATAGGAAAACACATAATAGGAGAAGACAGGACATGTGGGGAAGGCGGTTTTTGAGCAGATCACGAAAGTAAAAATATTTCCCTATCCGGGATTTGAACCACGGACCTTCCACTTTCCGGGCGGATGCTCTACCAGTTGAGCTAATAGGGAAACCTAATTTACCTTGAGATCTGCGATCTTATAAAGCGCCAAAGTGCTCCGATAGATGTTGCCCGAGAGATGGCGTTATGGAGCTGTTTCACCCACCAAAGGAGAAATAGACGGGACACAAGAAGGGGAAAGGATAGTAGAAAAGCATCCATACGATATTGTAAAGGATAGGAACTATATATATATATATATATATATACATATTCAAACACAAAAACTCGCCAATTGGCGAGCAAATATTTATTTAAATAGAATAGATATAAGGTTCCATGTGAATGAACTACACACACACAGATATATATATATATATATATATATATATATATATATATATATATATATATATATTGATGATTTCTTCGAAGTAACACGGAAGTGTTGAATAAAAAACTTAGACAGTAACACACAGCACGAGAACACATAAAAAGAACACTCACAATAATATCTTGCTCGTGCTGTGCGTTAATGTCTAAGTTTTATATATATATATATATATATATATATATACATATATATACATATACATATGCATATATATAATATAAGTATAAAAACACACTCTACTAATCTTTTGTCAACATTAATCGTTAGCTCTAACACTCGTGTTGTAACAAGCAGAAAAGAAACCATTGTGAAATGCCTCTCAAAAATCTTCTCCTCTATGTACAACGCCACTCAGCGGCTGATGATGCTGCCTATTAAGATTTTTCCAATTATAATACTGCCTCTCATTCAATATTTAATCCCAAACTAGCTTTTTATCATTCTACTTTAGGTCTTCTTCCAATTTCTTTCTACATGCAACTTTCTTGAGACCCCGTTCCCCTACCAGAATTTCCCATATGTGTTTCCTACAAAATTCCTAGAACCTTTTGCCTCGTCTCCCTCGATCTTGCCTCCATTCAGCCCTTCATTCTCCCCCCTGTCCGCCCACCCTTGGCTGCTAAATCAGCGGACAATGCCCAAGAGTGGCTGACTACCGCCGCGCGTCTCGCTCCACCTCCCCCGCCATATCTTCCACCCTTAAATATGCTCTCCTGCTCTCCCTCTCTCCCTTTTGTGAAACACCGACCGACATCCACTCCTTCTCTTCTGCCATCCATCCTCGCCTTCTCCACTGACACTGCCGCTCGGCTCGATCCTCCCCCGCCAGCGCTAGCTAGCTTATCCATTTTCCACAAATGGATTCATGGCCGGGGATATCTTACTAATCTTCTCCGCCCGCCCTGCCCCGCCTAACCGCCGCTCGCAGCTCTCCATCGCCCTCCGCCTTCCCCGACTCCCTCGTCACTCGAACCATAAAACCCTCCTCCCTTTTTCCACATCTCTCACCCGCCTCCCCATTCGTCGACCAACAATATTTCCCAGGCGATCCGTCTCCCTCACCAGCCACCCTCTCCCACCCAAGTCCCACCGTCTCCATCGGGAA
Source organism: Hetaerina titia (assembly GCA_037158775.1). Taxonomy (NCBI): domain Eukaryota; kingdom Metazoa; phylum Arthropoda; class Insecta; order Odonata; family Calopterygidae; genus Hetaerina; species Hetaerina titia. Next base: position 135,154,350 of record CM073769.1, read on the forward strand.
GCGTTTTTAATGAGTATGGAGTATATATGATGTTTAAGAGCATGTAAATCCTAGTGGGGAAAGCCTCGAGTAGGCTGGGGAGATTGGGTATGAAAGAAAGAAATGTGGGACGCTCTTTTTAGCGGGAAGATGAGCGATGTTTAGCGTCTACATTAATTTGGAGTTTCTTGTCTGAGCGAATTTTTACTCGCTGCTACATGGGCAAATGGTGACGTTCAGAGAACGGGAGAGCGTTCCCGCTTAATAACATAAAACGTGCACCAGAAATTCCCATGAGTACTCCGCCGAGCATTTAATGTTGTGGAAGACTTCGTTTTATGTAATGCACTCTGATACAAAATACGGCACCGAGTTTAAATATTCGGGTGGATGCGTTTAAAAAGGTTTAAGGCAACGCAACAGCTGAATGCTCATGAGATTGGTGATGGCCTCTTTAACGAAGGGGGGGGGGAATGGGAAACCAAACTGGGACAAGTCGAAGGAATTGGTGTTCTCTATTCTGGAAATTGCTTCAGAGTATTCACACTACTGCAGCTGGATCTAGATGGATTAAATGTATTTATAAGAAAGCAATTGAAACAATCGCTTTGAACATGCCACTTGTGTACAATTTTCAGTTACTGTCGGAAATATACTTATAATTTTTTCCTCGAATCTCATGAAGACACATTCATATGTTTTACTGGATTTAAATAACATGATTAAATATATCTTGCATATATATATAATATATGTTATATTATATATATATATATATATATGTTTTTTTTCTAAATATACTTATTTCACTCTGGTAATTATGCTCTACTTTGGGAAGTAGCTTAGTATTAGCCCAATGTGACCAAATAATGGCCTTGAATTTCATGTCAAATCTTTAATTAGGCCGTGAATACGAAATAGTAAGATGAATGATTTTTTTTCCTTCTATTGAAAGGTTGACCCCAATATGAAACACGAAAGTAAATAAAAACTATATCTTTTATGTGCAGTGAGTCCATAACGACTTTTATTATTTGACGTATTCGGAGTCGCGCTGTCGCGTACTAAACCGTCTTCTTCCCGGGAGCTGCATCTCCCCGTTCATTTTTTTAAAGAGGATTTCCGAACCTCATCATTGATTCAGCCTTCGTTTCAGACTCTACCGCTTTTTTCGAGGCAATTTTTTCCTTCCAGGTCCATTCCCCTCGAGCAACAGAGCGCCACCTAGAAGAGCATTTCAACGCGTCAACGCACGCGCGATAAGGAAAACAGAAGAATGTGCCTCTTCGGTCGAATCGTCAGCACGGAGAGCACGTATCTGATATACGGATAGGCGCGAGAAATCTCCCGCCACAATGATATGGGCCATAAAGGTGTTGTGGGTTGCCCTTTCAGAAGAGGATAAAGCATGAATGGCAATCTCCGCCTTCTTTTATAACTTATTTACATCTAGAAGACACGATATGGTTGCCAAATTTTGGGTGATCCGGGGTTATAACTCCTCAAATCTATCTACAATATGCCTCCTATGTAAATGAGCCAATTGAGTATGCGAAACTGGTTCTTGCCAACAGCGCTGCAATTCATGTCATGACTAGCGCAATGAAGACCCGTGTCGAAACATAAGAGTTCAGATTTATTGCATTTTACCTGTAGAGTTTCTCAAATTTAATTAATGAATATCAATAATTTTAAAGATTTTTGAAGTGAAATATATATTTACTTATAGGAATTCATATCGACCTTGCGAACATAAAAAGCATAGTATTCAAGCAGAATGACTCTTTAATTGATAAGGGATTAATTTTTACATTAAACGCGAATATATTATAAATTACTTAATGAATGATGAGCATACTTTCAATGTGGCCATGAAAAATATGATTTTCGAAGCATGTGCTTCAACAAATTGAAAAGAAAAAGCAAATAATTCTCATACAATGACCTAATATGGTGTTGTAATTGTTTAAAATAAGTGGTGCTAGTAACTTATTTGTTTTTAGGAATTACTCTACATACTGAACTGACTACAATGCATTCGCTTGTTTTAGGTGAGCGTGGGTACTACTGATGAAATATCCATTAAATGAATTCATACGTACAAATAAAAATAGTGGAGAGTTAGAACCTTCCCCTTGGTTAGCAGTAATTGATAATAAACAATCATTTTTTAACCTTAACATCAATGACTTTCTATCAGAAACAATAATGCGCTTGTTCTATGACGCAACCCAGGAGCAAGGGTCTGAATCTGTATCCTTTGAAATCAATGTCTTCCGCGTGTACATTACCCTCATACCTTCCGAGCCCTGCAGTTTTCTCATTTATAAATAACGAGAAGTTTCAATCGATAGGACGTCGTCGTTTCGTATTGAAGCAGTTTGGAAGAGTCTCACACCAATTTGGCTCGGCTCACACAGCCACTCCCCCAAACCCTTCCCTTTTTCACCCCCCCCCCGGAACTGTCTCCGGAAATTTATACACGTAAGCAGTTACTCAGAGAGATGATAAAGTGGATAACCCGTCGAAATTTCCGCCTCCTTATTTATCCAAACTCAGTCCTCCAATTCAGAGGATTTTATGATCCAATTAGGATCCCGGATAGTTTGAACATATATTGATTAAAAAATAAACAAACTTAATGGCTTACGCTCTCGTTTCTTTTTTACTCAGCTTTTTCAGGCTTCGAGCGAAAATACTGCTGAGGTTTAAGAAACTTTAACCGCAGGTAATGTTCTCCCTAGAATCGACAAAAAAGGATAAAACTTTTCAACTGGGATAAATTTAAACGCCCTGTAAAATTGTGCACAGTGAAAAGTTTGAATTAGGTTCTCCATTAGACTACGGTCCGAAACAGGAAAAAAATAGAATTTGTACGTGAGCCAGCGATAAAATACAATACTTGGGAAGAATAGAGTCATATGATCTTAACTTGCCTAACTTTTCCGACAACACAATTTTTGGCCGGTGGGGGGGTCTGTTAGGACGAAAGATTGGACCAAGGGACAAGCGCTAGAGCGTTGCTTTGTCTTCTGGAGTTCCGGAAACTTATTTTTCATACTATATATAGCGTTCGTAGATCGTAGAACGATCGTCTCAAGTTCCCGTCACTACGAACAATCTAGGGTAAATAACTAGGCTCATATTTCAAATTCAACAAATATCTGATGCATAAAGCAATTCTGTGGCTGGTATCATTGAAAGTAACGCTTTCTTGACTAAGAGCATTTCAGAAACTGCTCTCGAGAAGTTTAAGATGAAGCACGGAGGCGTTGCTATTCAGGCAAACAAGTAATTTCGGGGTGTTACCATTTAATGGGAGCGAAGATTTTAGCGAGATCATTATTTCTGCCGTTTAGGATAAAGAGAATTAGAGGTGTAAGTTTTAAGTATCGATTAAACTACTTACATATGAAATATTCATATATTAGACCATATTTTGTATTTTATTCATTTCCTAAGCAGGGTGAATTTACACCATAATATTAGGGCTCCTATCACTGGTTCTTTTACTGAACCGTTTCACTACAGCATCAGCTGCGTAATCTATGATATTACAAAAAGGGGACTCCAACATTCATTTAAATTCTATAAATCATTTTATCAATAATTTTTTATGTAAGATGTTATATTTTTATATATTTTACTAATGTTTAAATGGGCAGTAATTCCCATGAATGTCTGGAATATACATAAAGTGAAATAATTTTCGTTATACTGCTACAAAAAATCCACCGTGTAATTCAATTTTGGTTGAGCGAATTAATTATTAAAAAATACCATAAAATAATGCATGAAATGAGAGAGAGAGGGAATAAATGGGTCCTTTTGATCCCCGCTCGAATAAGGGTAATAAAGAATTGTAGGCTTATGAGTGGAGCACTGGTTGTGTCGACACACGGTCAATATTTTTGTTTTTTTTTTAATCACGAAAAAGGTAGAAAACATGCTATATAAAGGTATGTCTAACTTATAATATTATTTAAACAATTAAAAGCCATACCATAGTTACTAAAATTAATGGAACCCTAAAACATTTATAATAACAATCAGGTAATATTTTCTAAGTACTGCAGCAAACCTCCATTCTTTTCTATTCAGTGTTTATTCCCTCTTCCTCCGATAAAATCTGTTTTATGTCCTCCTTAATTTTTCCTATACATGTAATTACCTCTTTTTCTTCCTCACAGGATCTTCCCTTCAATTTTTCCTCTACTATGCTTCAAACTAATCCATTGTGCCTGGATGTGTGTTCAATACATCTACTATTCTTTGCTGCAGAGCTGTCCATATGATCCTTTCCTCTTATGCTCTTCTATATAGAAGTACTTCCTCATTCCTAACTGTATTTGTACCTTTAATCTTCAGAATTCTCCATTATTACCATATAACATAAGCTTATATCCTTCGCTTGTTCACTTTTTCGGTCATCCATAGAGTGCTCCATACGAACGTTTTAACAAGCCGCTTCCTAGATTTCAACCTCAAGTCCTTTGAGCATAGAAGAGTTGCCTCTTCTTCATGAAAGTCTCCTAAGGTTAAGCTGTTCTTCTTTTCGTATTAGTGTTATCTCTTCCATCCTAAGTTATACTACTGAATTAAATTTACAGTTGAGTGAAATCAAATGATCATAAAATAAGACTTCAATTACTGGGTCATTACTGTGTAAAAGGAGGGAAAACAATCTCGTAATCCCCTATGCCCTATACCAGTATTGTACGAATAGATACGAAAGGAATTACTAATGGAGCATGCTGGTAAAAATACTACATTTAAGGGGTATAACTTTATCACCTTAAATCCAAAGCAATTGAACGAATTAAAATTCGCGGCCAGGCTCTGCATCGATAAATATGAGAGATTGTTATAGAAAAGGTAAAAAAAGAAATATATCAGCCTACCCCTTTTTGGATTATTTACATTAAAATATTTTGATTTTTTTTCAAATTTAGAAATTCATATTTCTTTTCTCATTAATTTTTGTTATTTTATCGTGGTCTCTTCATACGCAATGCCAAATTGGTTATATCACAGTTTGTCATGGAAGTAATAGTATTTACCACTCTTTCACATCATTAATGATGCGAAGAGTGGTAATGTGAAAATATTTCACATCATTAATGCCACAACTTCATTCAGGGAACCTACTATTACTAAAACTTCACCTAGCAATACAAATTCTCCTTCTTTAAACTTCATTTGATTTAAGCCAATATGTTTAATTCCTGTCTTCCTATTTCTACCTTCACATTTTCCATTCACCCCTCTCTCACTCCGAGCGGATTTACTTCAATGACAGCTCGGGGTGAGTGGCAGTCGCAAGGTCGGAGCCTGAATTAATTGAGACACTTTACTGATGAACTCACTTGAGTTGTCCCCCACCACCAGTAGGTCCAAAGAGAGAACTAGCTCGCCTCCGAAATATTTTACTCATAGGGATTCCATCACGCCTGTAACTAATATAAATAAATTAAAAGTCAAAAATTGGTGTGTCACTACTTCTCGGGATGATAATATGATCGTTTTCTGCTGCCTGTTATATCACAGTGCGATAAAACATATGGTAAGAAGAATTATTAAGACCTTTACTGAGAAATTAATGTCACTGTAGTGAAAACAAGGGTCTCCCACCTTCAGTAATATAAAGAAAAGAGGCTGCACGATACGCAAAGTAATTGGTTTTCTGTCGCTCAGCGACAATCATTCGTGAAGTCTTAACACTCAGTGACTTTCGAGAAACTTTTCGATCATCTTGATCAAGAATTGCTTCCAAGTTTCTCAAATAATACTGACTATCGACGAGTTTTTATTCTACGTGTAAATTTGCTTATTTCGAATATGAGTTTCATATTTTGAGGTCTCGCAGGCAGACGCGCAGGATGAATTAAACCTCAGCCGCGAGAGGTCTCAAATATGGATTGAACACCGAAACATGAAAATCTCGTGGACCTAAACCTTTGATGATGATATTGTATCTATAATGAATTTGAAGGACTGAGCACCAAGTGTGACGTATAAAACAGTGCATGTGGATCTCAGTCACTCACAAATATCTGGTCAAAAATAACTGACAGTTAAATCACTCATCTTTACGGTGATGATGATTCAAGCGATTTTTAAAATTGATGTTATAATGGTTTTATAAGATGAATTTTTGGAAATCGGATTGGTAATTTAGAACCTCGTGTTTGTTAAATCATGATAATTGTTAAAGGGCATTATACGTTACTTTATTTTGGATGCTAGGGAGAACTGAAAAGAGCAAAATCCTTGGGCTACTTAACGTTTGTCATACTTTACCCTCCACCGACCTTTACGAGGAAAACTCCTGGAAAGCTGATATAAATAAGGCAGAGACCTAAAAAAGGGAAGCAGGGGCCATGGTGCCCAAACAGCCGGACTATACACTTAAATTCCAAAGGAAGAAGCAGGAGGAAAGACACTGTCTTTCCAAAACAGTCACTTCCACATAACCTCATCTTTTGAAACTTAGCACTCTACCCGCCCTTTTTCCAGAGAGAATAAAACCGTTACAGCTCAGAAAACGCACCTCTTAACCTCAACTTTCACACGCCGTCCAAACGCGAAAAACCTTCCAGAAACATCAAATTTGGGAGCCTCCATATACCTTCGTCCCTCCTTATTGGTCCGTGACCTGAGCGCCGCACACTTCCCTCTGCCCCAGTTCCTCCGCCTACCCCACTCTTGAAAACCCCTCCGCTCGTCCTTTCATCGGCCATCTAAACGCTCCCTTATCTTCAAATGCTTCCATCAGCCACCGCCCACTCTCTTTTCCGTCTTTCAAAACACCCCCCTCCCCCCACTGACAGCAGCCCCTCTGCGACTGCCTCTCTCCCCCACCACCCGCGAGATGAGCGTCGGCAGCGGCAAGACCGCCCACCGTTCTCAACCACACCCCCTCTGCCGCCTTCCTCCATTTTGAACGACCCTGGGTCTCCGCCCCGCCTAATAAACTCTTGCTTAATGTCCCTCCTGTCCTTTGTTTCCTCGAACGACTCTGCCGTTCCAACCTTTTACGGCTGGCAAGCGAGCTCAAGTTGGCGTGCCTTCTAACCTCCCCCTCTATCCCCCAAAAACTACTTTCCCACCCTTACATTCCCTCCCCCTCCACCCGTCGATATCCAGCCCTTCGGAAATATCCGCACCCTGCCGCTTCACTAACACTGCGCTACTCCGGCCGACTTCTCCGGTACGCACAACATTTCTTCTTTTTACGACCCCGATTCGAAAAGCACGAGTAAATTCCCGGATTGGGGTGGACGAGTGGCACTGTGCCTCGACCGCATCCTTTCGCACAGCACTCCGCTGGTGCAGACCTTCCCCGCTGCCTGAACCTCGGGGAGAGAATGCCGTGGGCGCACTTTGCCACAGGACAGGGCCCTTTCCCGACGCGCCGGGAATAATGAACACGGTCTGCCCTAGGCGCCTATATCTCATTGCTTCCTTCCGGCGAGGAAACACTAAGCACTCTGGGTTCATCCCTGCACCAAAATCCGTTCCCGCACACCAGAAATTGTCAATCTCGCACATCCTTTCATATTCCCACTTCTCCTTTCTTGATCCATTCGCCTCATCCCGCCCTTCAATCGAACATCAAACCCCTGAACCCCCAAAACCCATCTCTTTCGCCCAGGGGAACTTCCTCCACTGCCGATTTTGATTCCTGTTGCGGGTACTCACCATACGCTTCCCCAAACTCCCTAAGCTCTTTTTATTAAACATAAGGCAGTCATTTGACTATAGTCCTCACCAGTAGAGCCATAATTTCTGCATGATTCCAAAAGTCGATTTGGGAACTTTTTTTTACCGTACATCCTTTATTCGGAGAGCTACAAATTCATCCCATTAAAGGATTTTTCATTTTCAAATTCTTACATTTTTCAAGTCTTCTCATTAAATCAGCATTTATTTTATGAATAAATAATACATGCTCACTTCATAATTATTGTCTGTGGGTTTGATGTTTTATTACAAAGTTAGCGATATCTGGTATCTCACAATAGCATGGGAAAATATACGTGATAATCCAGTATAAACATCCAACATTCATTTCTACGGTCATACCTCATTTATTTATCTTACAGCTTTAAGATTTCCATTCACCTGGACGCCCTTTCTCTCCTCACAACTCCTGATTTCTACCAGACTTCATTTCCCAATAATGACTCTCGTTCTAAAATATAAATCATCATAATTTCTTACCTGTAGTTATGGATTTATCAAATTAATGTAATAACGTTTTTCTTTCCTATTCCAAAAAAGGCAAAGGAGGATTGTATTCTGTAATCCTCACAAGAAAGTCTTGTGAGGATTAAAGAACAATTAGTTTGATATCCCACGCAGCTAAAGTTATTCTCAGGATCATCAACAAAAGGATAGAGAGTAAGGCAAATGATTACTTAGGGGATGATCAGTTTGGGTTTAGGAAAGGAAGAGGTACGCGTGATGCCATTGCAGTAATGAGATCACTAATCAAGAGGAATATAGAATACAATCAGGACGTTTTTGCCTGTTTTGTAGATTTCGAAAAGCGTTTGATAGAGTGAATTGGGAAAAATTAATGCGTGTATTGCAGAAAAAAAGAATGGATTGGAGGGACAGGAGACTGATCCGAAACCTGTAAATATCTCAGACTGCTCAGGTGCGAGTGGGGAACGTAGAGTCCGGATGGGCAGTGTTAGGAAGAGGTGTAAGGCAGGGTTACCCATTGTCACCGGTACTGTTCAACGTATATGTAGAGGAAATGATTAAAGAGGGCATGGGAAGAACTGGAGGTAGGAATGAAAGTCGGAGGGGAATTGGTAAAATCGGTTAGGTTTCCTGATGACCAAGCATTAGTTGCTCAGTCAGCCAAGGGGTTGCAAGCATTGTTGAGTGAATTGGAGGTTCAGTGCGATAAATATGGGATGAGAATCAATATTAATAAAACAAAGGTTATGCGATTTTCCAGAAAGAAAAAGCTAAGCTAAATATTAAAATAGGCGGGGAAAAATAGAGCAGGTAGAGCAGTTTACATATCTCGGAAGTGTTTTGGACCAATACGGCCAAAGTGGTAGGGACGTAAGGAGAAGAATTGCGCTAGGCAAGGAGCTTTCTCAAGGAGGAGGGAGTTGATGACGGGGACGTTGAGGAGGAGCTGTTAAGACAAGACTCGTAAAAACTCTGATATGGAGAGTAGCTATGTATGGTGAGGAAACGTGGTCGCTGAAGCAGGAGGATAGACGTAGATTGGAGGCTTTTGAAATGTGGGTGTAGAGAAGAATGGAGAAGGTGAAATGGAAGTGGACCGAAAGGAAAACAAATGAGGAAGTACTGAAGATGATGGCTGAGGAGAGGGGTTTTATGAGAGAAATCCTATGGAGGCAGGAAAAATGGATGAAAGGCGTATTGAGCGGTAGTGGAATGTTGAAGAGGGTAATAGAGGGGAGAATGTTGGGCAAGCGAGGAAAGGGTAGGAACAGGATAGGGATGTTGGATGGGATGAAGGGAGGAAAGAAGTACACAGAGATGAAGAGGGACTGATGTAGATTAGGTTGCTGGATTGGGTTTCGTTTGAGTTACTAAATAAGTTACAAAATATTTATTTGATAGTAGTGTCCATCCAAAAACCTACCTTAACCGGTAGGTTACCTAATAAAATAAAAAATATATATACATATATAAGCACATACATTGTACGAATAGCACATTTATATTGTTCACTAATTATTGATGCAAACTTGCCTCTTGTCATTATAAAAAATAAAAAGATGAGCAAAAACACAAACAAAACTCACTTCGATATTTCAGTTGTCCCAGCTGCCTTCATCAGGGTAAAAGAGTCAATTCATGACTTTAGTAACACCTTGTACCCTGATGAAAGTGGCTGGGACCACCAATATATCTAATTGATGTTTTTTATGTTTATGTGTATATATGTGTATGAATATATTTATGCATATATTTATAATGGAAAAAATATTATGTAACTAAACCCTACAAGCTGATAATATGTACAATGTAAACACTTGCTATGTGTCGCATGAACTGGACCGAATAAAAATTAATTGAATCATAGCTCAAGTGGCAAGAGCATCTGCCCGGCAAGTGGAGAGATCCGGTGTTCAAGTCCCGGTTAGGGAAATATTTTTATGCTCGTGATCTGCTTAAATTCGCCTTCCCCATTTTTCCTGTGTTCGTCTTTTATGTGTGTTCCTATCCCCTTTTTTTATATCTATTTCTATGTGAATGAATGTGTTCGCCGTATGGCGAGATTTCGTGTTTACATTTATATAATTTATATATACATATATTATATATATATTGAATATTTGTATATATTCAATATATATGTATATATACTGAATATATTTAATATATTATATATATTCAATATATATATATATATCCTGAGATATGTATATTTTTTATGGTAATCTACCGGTTAAGGTAGGTTTTCTGATGGACATAACTATCAAATAAATATTCTGTGACTCCTAAGAAAACCTACTCTACATCAGGTCCCTCTTCATCTCTGGGTACTTCCTCCCTTCATCCCGTCCAACATCCCTATCCTGTTCATGCACTTTCCTCGTTTGCCCAACATCCTCCCCTCTATTACTTTCTTCAACATTCCACTACCGCTCAGTACGCATTTCATCCTTTATATATATATATATATATATATATATATATATATATATATATATATATATATATATAAAGGATGAAAGGCGTGATTCTGATGACGACGGCCGTGCCGTCGAAACGTAAATATCCAATGTAAGTGTCCTTCTTTTATGTTTCTATGTGTGTGGTGTTTTTTGTGTTAGTGTTTGTGTGTGTATATATATATATATATATATATATATATATATATATTCAAACAGAAATAGGTATAAGGAAAGGGGATAGGAAAACACATAATAGGCGACCGGATAGGGAAATATTTTTACTTTCGTGATCTGCTCAAAAACCGCCTTCCCCACATGTCCTGTCTTCGCCTATTATGTGTTTTCCTATCCCCTTTCCTTATACCTATTTCTGTTTGAATGAATATTTGTGCGCCGTATGGCGGGATTTTCAAGTTTGAATATATATATATATATATATATATATATATATATATATATATATATATATATATATATATATATATATATATATATATCAAATCCCGGATAAGGAAATATTTCTACTTTCGTGATCTGCTCAAAAACCGCCTTCCCCACATGTCCTGTGTTCGCCTTTTGTGTTTTCCTATCCCCTTTCCTTATACCTATTTCTCTTTGTGCGCCGTATGGCGGGATTTTCAAGTTTGAATATATATATATATATACATATACATATATATATATGCACATATAAACACAGTAATCAACCCGACGGTCGGTTTAGTAGGTGATGGTAGAGCTCACCCATGTACCAAGCCCAACGGCGTGTGAATATTCACACATCAGGGTAGGGGGGCCTGTTCCTTTCGCTGTGCCGGTTATGGTTTCCCAGGAAGACCTGGTACCCGAAAAATCAACTAGCCTGGGTGGAGCTGCAGGTGCCCAGAGTGCCTTGCCCGGGAATCGAACCCGGGACCCTCCGGTCAGTAGTCCAACGCTCTACCCACTAGACCACCGCGACCCATTTATATATATATATATATATATATATATATATATATATATATATATATATATATATATATATATATATATATACATAATTATAGCCAGTCAGTCTGACCTGAAGAAGGCCTCGGAGCAGGCCGAAAGCTCAAATATTCTACCATGTTAGTGTTTTTTTACGTGTTTTCTATTTTATTCTGTGCTCTATTGTGCCGTCCAAAAGTTATATATTTATATATACATGTACATTCACATGATTCATAGATACAAACGAATTTACCACCTATTACATTTCCTTATAGCTCTTTTAGACCAAAATAACCTCGTCTTTCCCTACATTGGAGCGCATAACTATTGTTTTTGAAGTTCTTCCACAAATTGATTAAAAATTTGAAAAAAATCTACTATCATTGATCTCATTTTGATCTTTTCCTTACTATTTGCTGACTCATTTGCCGTCATTGGATGCTTTCATTTGTGTCAGTAAAAAGTTTTTGGAAAAATCACCGAAAGGGATACACTGGAATGAACCTTCCCAAGGTAGAAGTGAGAATCCGAAACCCAAACACGCAGACATTCATTTCCTCTCTCTCTTACTTCTTGCCGTGGTGACGACCGCCTGCCCGTTCTGTCACCCCTCATTCACTTGGCCGATACCCATCCCTTCCTTCGGGGTTGCCCATTGCCCGTTCTTTGACTCTTCGTCCCTCATTCCGTTTCACCGCCGGTCCTTGTTCTCCTCCCTTCATTTCACGCTTCCCCCCCCAGAGCAATCTTACGGACTGCAAGGACCAACCAACCAACTTCCTCCCGCCTCAGGTTCACACCCTCCAACTCCCTACGATCCCTCGGCCAACAAAGGGCGACCTCTGCCTCCCCTTCCGCCGCCCCCCTGCGCCACCACCATGGGCCCTCCCTCTCCTCTCTCCAAGGGCCACCTCCTCCCTCCGGTCCGCCGGGTCATCCTCATGTGTTTCGACCACACGGGACCGCCGCCGTCTCCCGTTGCCCTCGCCTGCCATTCCTGACGCCCTCCCATTCGGTGAGGCGGGGATCTTGGGGTCTGGGAGAGAAGGTTTATCGCGGGAGAACAGACTCGAGTCGTCTAATTTCGACCCTCCCCTCGATGGGCTTAATATTTTCAACGACCACCGCCTGCCATTCTCTTTGATGAAATATGATATAATAAGCCCTTAGGACGCAGGTTACCCGGCGAGAGAAGGTGATAAATCAGTCGTAAGTATTCCTTGGGAACGTGTTGAGTCGGAATCACGAATGAAAGCTTCCATAATTCCTCCGTAATTGAGACTCAGAGGGGAAAGAAAGAAAAAGCTGACGTGAGGGAATTGGCGAATGGGTTTGCTGGAACACGCGATTTACTGGATTTGTTTTTTTTAGTGATTGTTGTGGGTGAGAGGGAGGGGGCGGAATCTTATTATTGTGGATGTTCACCGCCAGAAGACCTACGAGACGCATAATTAATATTGAATATTATAAGATGTGGTTGACGAATTTAACAGCATTTTGAAAGGTAAAAAACTGCAGCGAAAACGTTAAAATCATAAAGCACAAAGAAAAGAGAAATATCGCTCACACGAGTATTAAAGATTTCGGCAGGATTGTATTGGATCCAAATAAATTAATAATGACAATTTAATAAAAATATGAAAAAATAAAGAAAATACATTTTCTCTCTACTTGTGACATTTCACTCACATTTGAGCTGTACTCTAAATTGTATGAATAATTTAAATGCAATCTCTAAGTTATTTAATTCCTCGTACACAATTGCACAGGCCAGCACCAGGTCAGCACATACAGGTGAACCTGTATCACCAGTCACGAAAATACTAAGCTTAGGATATTCATCTAAATAACGTAATTATTGGTGAGGGTGAGAGAAGGAGAAAAGAAAACTTTGCGCTTCCACACACTTTTAATATAGTATAACACGGCCATGGTTTCGATGAGGCGCATCATCATCAGGTGACGGCGCATCACCTAATGATGATGCGCCGCATCGAAACCATGGTCGTGTTATATTTAAAGTGTGTGGAAGTGCCAAGTTTTCTTTTCTCTTTCTTTCACCCTCAACATGAAGGAATTACACAAAGTTAATCCTGAAACTGTTAGCTTTAACGTAATTATTGTATATAAATATTCATTAACAAAAATGTAAACCTACACTTGAAGCTGACGCGATCGAAACAAGCCATACAAAATAGTTAGACGCTGTTCTAGTCATTTTAAAAACAGATCTTTGAAATATATGGATAGTTTTTAATTTTACCTGATTAGTAAATTCGAATTGAGTAAAAGTTAGCTTTTCTTTTGCAATACAAGTGCTATTTTCTGTGAAACAAAATTGTTTGCATTTTCCGTAAAAACTTCTAAACCTAATGGAACCTGAGATATATATATAATTCATGAAAATTCTTGTTATTTTTATACATAGTCCTACCATTTATGTTTGCTTTTATTATTCAATTCTTTAATCACTTATAAAAACTAGACAATTTAAAATTAAGCCATTGGTTTTTATGACTTTGAAACCTTTCAGGTAAGGTTTCAGGTTGAATGAAAAGTGCTTCAGCAATATCTTCATTAATCATACCCTTAAAGTAGCGGCTGATTGGATTAACATGCATAAAAACGAGATAAGTATGACAACATTGAATGGGACGCGTTCCTCTTCGCCCTTGCTGAACCCAACAAGAGGGCTCCCGCCACGGACACAATAGTCCTTCGTCCACCATCATCTCATTTCCAGCACCGCCAATCTCAGTCCTTCCATCAGCACCCTCCACACTTCCCTCCTTCCCTCCTTAATGTCGTTAAACGTCGCTGCGTGGGGGCGACTCCCCAACCACCGCTCGACCCCAAGAACGGATCCCTTAAGGACACAACCACCGTGCCGCAGCAGACCTTCGTGAATTTATCGCCGTTGACCCGTGCAACTTTGGCTAAAAGAAAAGAAAAGAGTGCGTAAAACTCGTTTCCCCGCTTCCACTCCTTCCACCTCCGCTCTCCCTCCACTGCTCCCGAACCTCGCTCGGGAAATCTAATCCCTCGTACGTCGAAATTACACCGAGTTGCTGCCCATGGAGCGGTTTCGCACCGCGATGCTCGTCTTCCTTTTGATTTGCGACGCAGAAGAATGAATGCGGCCTCGTTCCCATGCTCGCATTTCTTTTCCTTCTGAGGGAAAAGAGGCTTCTTTCGACCCGTGGCCACGTTTTTTCTCATTTTATTACGGAAAGGAACTTGAATGCAAAGCATGTTTTTAGCGTAGTTGAACTTTGCTGCTAGTGAAGGACGAAGAATTCTAATGAAGCGACCAAGATTTTTTCCTATAACGGAGCCTCGAGCTTAGGCTTCTGGGCATTTGATTACTGAAAAATAAGGGAGGTGATATAGTTTTTTTTTAAACCTTGTCATTTGTCTTGCGTCAGGGAATGGAGCCAGTACTTGAGATTAAATAGCCCGTTAACCAAAAACTCATACACAGAAGTTTCAAAAAGAATTGTACGAGGTCTGTCCAATAAATACGCAAAATGAGACCATAAAAAACTTTATTTTGTAAAATTTAGCCTACATCAATTTTGTCCCCTTCAAATTACTCTCCATTCGTTGCTATGCACTTATTACATCGTCTTTTCCGCTGTTTAAACCACGATTGGATGTCCTCGGTGGTCAGGTTTTTTAGTTTTCTCGTCATTTCTGGTTTTTTGTGCCATATCTTCCCATTGATGTCCCCTCATCATATTTTTGCATTTTGGGAATAGGAAAAAGTCGCAGTGGATGAGAACTGGCGAATAAGGAGGATGTTGAAGGATGGTGATTGAATTTTTTGCCAGAAATTGTTGAACAATCAATGCTTACTGTGCAGGTATCATGGTGATGGATCCATCCATAGTTATGAGTGGAATTTGGTCGCACACGGCGCACGCAATCTCTCAAACGCTTAAGAACTGTAAGGTAGAACTCAGCATTTTCTATTTGTCTTTCAGGAAGAACTTCATGATGAACAACACCTTCCACATCAAAGAAAACTAGGTGCAAGAGATATTTGATCGGTTTTTTCTTGATTTTTTTGGTTTGATTTCATCCAATCAAACGGATGTTTTCTTCAGAGCGTTATCACTGTAAACAGCTGTCAGCATTTCAGTAACATTTCTTGATAACTTTTACCGCAATTCACCAAAAATCTTGATGTTGATTCTTTGCCCCGTGATTTCGCCACTTTCCATTTTCGACAAACGGTAAAAACAAGGTCAACAGAAACTAACATAACTGGCACGATACGCACAGCTCGACGATTCGCCAAGCACAGACGGCTCATTGGGTCTCAGGCAACTAGCACCGCTGGTGAGCAGGGATATAGTCCGCGTCATGGCCGCCAGATTGCATCAGTTGGCGTATTTGTTGTACAGACCTTGTATTATGTAGCATACTGAAAATTATTTTAATACTAATAGGCCTTTATACTGTAAGGACGTCGAAACCCGGGTAGTATCGTAATGAATTTTTCTGTGGAAACAAAAGTTACCATTCTTTCATTTCCGAAATGAATTGATTTCACAAAGTGATACCGAAAACCATCAATAATAAATGAAATGAACATAAAAACTGCTAATTAAAATATTAATCAGTTTGCATTGTTACCATTGTGATTATTCATTGATGACTGAAAAAGATATACTTCCAAGAAGTTGAAAGCTCTCCATTTGAAATAATGTAAGTATGCAGCTTATTTTGAAGCGAATGTGATGGTTAAATAATAACAATGTCTTTCTATTAATGGATTTGTATTAGTTTCATTAATTTTATCACACTAAGTAACTAACCTAAAGGCAAGAGAGGGCAACCGGGTATATTGGGGGGGGGGTGGGAGAGAAAATTTGTTCTCAATTGATCCACAACAGCTTGAATACAATCGCATACTCATCTCTCGTTCATCATAAGGACTTACATGTTATCGGATACATATATCGCCAACACAATGCACGTTTGTGTCATATATGTCATTGATTGCTAATTCGATATCGATTAGCAAGGATAAACTATACATGAGTAGAGACGCACGAACAGATCAGAGTGTAGGACATCACGATGCTTCCCTGATCCGTTGACGCATTGGATGCAATTAGTACCTTGCTAAAGGAAGCAAACTGATCTCGCTCCAGTTTGGCACTGTCGCCGTTTCTGGGACATCGGGAGAGAGTGGGGAGTAGTGTTTTAACCGGCAAGGAGGCCAACTTGGCATGGGAAGGAAGCGCAATACGTGGATTAATCGACACTCCACTCTCCCCCAAGAGTTATATCGTTCTTATTCATTCCACTCTTTTTTTAGTTCTTCCGTGAGTGATGACGCGACCGAGGACCAGGTTCAAAATTAGCGTCACCGCGTGTCATATGTGCGGTTTAATTCGAACGATTCCTCGCCCACCCCGCCTTTCCAAAAGCCACTCCCCCATCACAATTGGATCGCATTCGCAACGGGGATGTGGCCAGAATACAGTTGCGGCAGTGAGTTTTAAGCCCATTACGAACGACAGCGTACGCCCCAAGACTTCATCCACTTCGGACCCGATGAAGTTTCGGATCCCACCCACTAAACCAAAGCGAGAGATCAGATCCAGCACATGGGACGATTTTTGCCTCTGACAGAACAGAATATGCGAGACTTATGAATGCTCCCAAAAACTATTGTACACGCACAACGCTAGGGATGCTCTCGGGACCTTCATACAAACCTTAATGTAATGCATTTAAGTACTGAAGTGGTGTAATCACCAAATTTATGGCGCGTAAAATGGTTGTGAGTAGAATAAGAAAATAAAAATGCAATTTGTCATGCTGAAAAGTGAAATAAGTATAATAAGTAATCCCTAATCGTATTTTAACAGAAACTTTGTATCAGGGACCGAATACAGAAAAAAAGTTTGAAAGATATTAATAAGTGTTGAAATACTATGGCAATACTTCATGTAGAAAAGAACGTGTGGAGTAAATTGCTCAATGAGATTCCTCTAATATATACATGGTAGTCTAGTTGAAGGTAGGTTTTGGATGAACTAAGACTAAAAATCCATGCCTTCCCGTCTCGAAAATTATTCGCACACCAACATACAATTGGTAGCTTGGATCATGAATATTAAAATTTGGAAAATAGATGCCAGAACTAGCAGACTCAAGGACTCCTTCTTCCCACGGACAATACGAAATAGCAATTGTAGCGTCTTAGACAAAAACAATCTCACTTGCCACCTACAACGCCTCGGGAATAATTAGTTTTACTCAAATGCATCTAATTTCACTAATATCATGTTGGTTGTTGTCAAAACCCTTCCCCTATGACCGCATTGGACTGCATTAAAGCATGTAGTGCCCGTTACAGTACTGTTTACCCTGCTTTGTTTGTTTTCAAGCTTCTCCTAACATCCCCCGTCTGTCTCTCTGTGGGGGGCACGCTGTCCGCTGCCGGCCTGCTGCGGTGTGCCACATTGCTTACCTATTTCTTTGGGGGCGGTTGTTATGATTTGCATGTCCATCTGATAGTACAGTTTTCCCTTCTTACTTTTAAATTCTAATTTCTACCTTATCTGGTAGATATATGCTAAATTTGTATTTGCATATGTGTGTGTGTGTGTTGGTCTATGGTATATGTATTTGCAGTCGTGTATCTTGATAGGCTTTTTTACATGAATGTGTACAGGTAACCTGTACGCCTCTGTGGATGTAGGATTTGCATGAATGTGTTGATTCTGCATGAGGTTTTGTTCTCTTTTATGGGTGGTGACCTAACAGCCCCCCCACACGTCCTTGTGGCGGCTTGCGGGGTATTATGCAGATGTAGATGAGACTCCTGATTTTAATTAACCCTTCTTCAATTCCTAAAACTTCCGTTTAAAATTCCTACCCTTTTTATCCGCCTTCCTCGCTTAGCTAACATTCTCCCCTTTTCATAGTCTTCGAAATTCCGTCGCCTATCAGAACACACTGCGTCCATCTTTCCTGCCTCCTTTGGATCTAACCCAACAATCTTCACTTCTCCCCTACAATGCCTGCAATATCTTCATGTTTAAATTTCATTACTTGCATTTAACTTTTTCCATATATCTTCACACCCACATCTAAAAAGTCTCCAACTTTGCCTTCCATTCTTCTCCAACGAACGTCTTCCTGTATCATTCAAAACTGGGCTTAATTCATAAGTTTTAGCAATCTTTTTTCCACATCCTCAGTCATCATTCCTGCCCTCAACTCCCCCTTTGTTAATGTTTTTTTTAACATGCATTTCTTCTTCTTATGTCATTACCACATTAGGTATCTCGGTTCAAACCACATTTAAGATAGATAACAACGTCTAACTGCTCCAATTTTAAGGATTGACATAATTCATTCTTACCGTACTCAATTTACATAAATGAGTTTTTGCATCGTATTCGTACTATGGTTAAGGAGCTCGACGCCATCGATCCAAAAGAAAAACGTTCTCATTTTAGCGTCAAATGGTGAGATGGATTCCCTCAGTTGCAAATCATCTGAATGGCTTTTAAGAATGGTTTCATTTTAGGCCTTGAGTGGCCATTTTTCATTATGTATAAATAAATTTACACATAATGTTATTGTAATATTCTTCGCACATTTTCTAAAGATTTTCATAGCCCAATGAAAATATACTATAAAAACTCCATTTTACATAAAGGTGCCCAACCTAAGTGAAGATTAAGGCCAAAGTGTAACTCGGCGCTCCAGATAGCAAAGTTGTTGAAATGAGCGAGCTGAAAACCATTTTTTTCAATTTTGCTAGAGAAAAAATTGAAATAAAAATGGAAGAAGCAAATGTAGGCAATATCACACAATACCTTCCCTTAACCACCTTAAATTAGCTTCAAAAACCATGCCTTGTAAGCAGCTTTTCCGGTACCATCCTTTAATAACTAATACATTCGTTTTTGCTGCTCCTTTCCTTCAGTCAGATATTGCTACAATCATGTCTTAATGTCACATAATGATAATATAAACAAATATGCATCAAGAAAACTTATGAATTTGAAAGAGAAATGATCGGTTCTTCCGTTATTTTTAAGATTACACGTACGTTACACGATCTTTGTCTTAAATATATCTTCCGATATCTCTCATTTTTTAATCGGGATATTGTACTCACATGTGCATTATATTACTGCTATTCCTAATCCCTAATTTATAAAACCTATTATTTCATTCAATTTTTTTGTGACATTGAATCATTAGCAGCATAATTTAAGTATTGGTATTTTATTTCCCTTGATCCTTAAATTTAAGAAAATGTATTCCCTACCATTTTCATTGGGGACATTATTATCATTAAATTTTTTTTCTTGCCCTAAACTGTAATGACGTAAATTAATTGCAGAATTCGGAGTTACTCCTCCTGTAGATGAATATGTAATTGCACTGTTCAGATAAGTAAATATAACGAAGTGTTTAAATGTTAAGGCCAGGTATAATACGAAGACAACTGTACCCAATAGTATTTTTGAGCATCTTTTAATATAACTTTGTAATATTTTTTTCTGAAATATATCTCACCTAAATTTTATTGGTGCATCAGCGCACCAACTATATGCATTATAGTACTGGGTGCCGCCATAGTAACAGTAGTTTATGGAAGGAGTCATTTCCATAAATGCGAATGACGCTTTAACTAATGTAAATTGACTAATAACAGGTGAAAGTGCCTGGGAAAACGATTGTGTCGTTTGCTTGTGCGGCATTTATTCCTCAAATTTTTACTAAGGACATGAAACTTCGTATAACCTGAACTAAGAATTATTATTGTAACGTGAGCAAAAATCCTGTACGATTAAGAATTTTCAGTATATTAATAGCTTATTGCATGCATTTTTTGTGTTTACACGGGTTGTTATAGAGGTATATTAATAGATAAGCAAGTGGCTATTAAAAAAACAAAAAATTGAATAAGCTAAACTATTTCGGGATTTAATACTTATACTTAAATGATGAAAATATTTTTTCAATTTATAAATAACAAAATAACATCTTCAGAATAAGGGGAATCAAAGAATATTTATCAGAAGAAGAATAACGGAGATAATACGGAATAAATTAATGAACCCATTTGAAACATTCTATTCTTAATGATTCAATTTCTTAAACGTGTTTTTAAATACTACGTGTACGGCAAGAACTGCTTAAAGAGTGAATGAAAATGGCAGATCAGTTTTAATCAGCCTCTCGTTCCCTTCGATGGTTGAGGAAAACAAAGCAGAAAGAGGAAAATAATTTCCTCCAACAGCAGATTGATATTTTTCCTAGTTTAGGTTAGATATATGGTATGGGATAACTTATTCAGGAAAGTAAATTATTTGAATGAATTTCTTCCTTGTTATAAAAAATGCATAAGATGTTTCTAGATTTAAATTAAATTTTCATATATAAACCTACATAGCAAACACATGCAACTTAAATTTTACGAGGAGGTACGCATTATAGTATAAATGTTTGAATATGGTACTAACATGTCATACACGCCTATTAATTAAAAATGATGTCGCTATTGCTTAGCTATTGTAAAAAATAAGTGTAGAAAGTTATAGCAATAAGAGTTCAAGCATTAGCTGCGGGGCAATCAAAATACTGGTAAATGTATATACGAGTATATGGATCATAGTATTTTGCCAGAAAACTTTGAACTTTAATATCCAGCCGGTATTTTAATATTGAATTCGTTCATTTTAATCAATAAGTAATTATGTGTGACACACACAACAGGTATTTATCGCAATTATAAAGACCAGCTGATGAAGTATTAACAGATATTTCCTCAAGCTCACGCTCTAATTCCGACGTAAATATTTAATAATTTCGCTAATTACCATTGCAATTAAATTTATTTCGGCAGATCAACATTGAGGAGATTAATCAATACTAAAAACAAAAAAAATACCACCGGAGAACGTTTGGATTAATATTGGAAGTTATTTCATCCCCACTGTTTTATGCTATTCCCTTAGCCAGCAATTATTCAGCAACCCTTTTGGAATAATTCATCCATTGGCTTTGACAAGAATAAAAAAAGCCTGCCTCGCTTTTGTTTTCTTTGCATTGCTGGCCTGTTGCTGCAGCCGAAAGTTGGACAGACGTCCAGGTCGACTCAACAATTGTCGGGGGCTGCTCTCACCACCCTTCGAATATCACTCGGAGTGCGTAGGCATGGATCCATTTTTCTACGAGCACAACCTAAGAATTTCATATCCATTATTATTAGGTAATCTACCGGTTAAGGTAGGTTTTGGATGGACACAACTATCAAGTAAACATTTTGTGACTCCCCACCTAGCAAACTAATTTATATCAGGTCTCTCCTCTATTACCTTCTTCAACATTCCACTACCGCTCAATACGCCTTTCATCCATTTTTCCTGCCTCCATAGGATTTCTCTCAACAAACCCCTCTCCTCACCCACCATCTCTAGTACTTCCTCATTTGTTTTCCTTTCGGTCCATTTCACCTTCTCCATTCTTCTCCACACCCACATTTCAAAAGCCTCCAATCTACGTCTATCCTCCTGCTTCAGCGACCACGTTTCCGCGCCGTACATAGATAGCTACGCTCCATATCAGAGTTTTTACGATTCTTGTCTTAACATCCCTACTCAACGTCCGAAAGACATTTTCTAATCACTACTAATCTAATTAGCATAAAATGCGGTCATTCTTGGAAGTATATTTGGAAATCACAACGTGATTTTTGTAAATTAACGGACAATGGGAAGGATGAAAATCTTAGAAAACTCAGTAGTTTCAGGCGTGATGAGGTGGAAGTCGAACCTATTAAAGAACGGGCAGTAGCAATTTTTCACACTAGATATCAAATGGAAAACTGCTACTCGTATCCGTTCTTTACCTAGATTATTCTTTGGAAAAACCAACCATACCCAGGTGACTTGATTTTTCTGAGGCTAAGGAAAGGAATATGGGTGGATACTACAGCCCCAAGACACGAACGGGAAATAGGAGAAAACATCCGGTAGGATAGCAATCTAACATTATGTTTAGTCAAGTGAGATTGGCGCAATAAGGTATTAAATTTTCAAACAGACACATTGGCGACGATTATGTCTTTTCAAAAGCTATTTTGAGCGATGAGTACTCGGTGAACATCTGAATTAGTTTTTTGGCTGAGGAATTTCAGTGAAAGATTGCACTCCGTTTGAAATAAAATCGTTGATCAAGCTTGACATGATTGACATGTGTAAATCTCATTAATCACCAAATAATGATAAAGTAACACATGAACAAATCGAGGTGATTTTAATTGCATTTAAAAATAATAATATGTGTAATCAGTCTTGAATGATATGGACAACTGGCTAATGAACATATCTGGAACTACAGATAACATTGAACATTAAAATATAAAGGTCATCGAAGAATTTCAGTAAGAGTTTTTTCACACCCAACACATACAGACGTGGCCAACCCTTTGGGCAATGTACTTTGAATTTGAAAAGGTTATTTCGGTCCTTTTTGGCTGCTCTGCAGCTGATTACTTTTTTACAGCTCGATAAGTGTTGAAGGTATAATGCATGATGTAAGTACGTGGTCTGTGCAATAAATGCGCGAACTGGTGCAATCTTGCGGTTATGGCGCGAATTTTAGCCCCACCCACTAGCGGTGCTAGTTGCCTGAGACCCAATGAGCCGTCTGTGCTTGGCGGATCGTCGAGCTGTGCGCATGCGGTGTTAGGTTCTGTTGTCCTTGTTTTTACTGTTCGTCGAAAATGGAAATTGACGAAATCACGGAGCAAAGAATCAACATCAAGTTTTTGGTAAATGCGGTAAATGTTATCAAGAACTCACTGAAATGTTGACAGCTGCTTATGGTGATAGTGCTCTGAAGAAAAAACCCGTTTTCGTGTGGATTAAGCGTATTAAAAATTACCGAAAAGACGCCGTGGATAATGTAAGGCCGGAACGACCTTCAACCTCCTGTGTTGACAACAAAATTGATCGTGTGCGATCCCTTGTCCTTAGCGATCGTCGGAAAACAGTCCTCGTATGTGTATGCATATGCATGCACACCAATGCATCAAGAGGGCCTCCTACAAGCTATGGATATTTTACCGTGAACAACGGACTTGACTCTTCATTGTGGTCTATTTACGGGGATTCATGGAAATTGAGGTTACTCAACGACTCACTTCCCTCCCCCCTCCGCCACTTCTCCCATTTTGAAGCCAGCCAGCCAAGGAACATCAAGCAGCCGCACCTTTCTCGCATATGCAGCTATTCCCATCGAAGCTCATTTTTTTAGGGCAAACAATCAACTCGGAGATGGCTTACACCCAATTTCCCTAACAACCAGATCGAGAACTTAATTTTACCAACGTGGAAGTCAAGAGAAAATAATAAAAACATTAAAAACGCGGTCAAAATAGAACAGGGAAAAATATAATTTTTTTCTTTGACCATGATGCTTTTAAAGCACTGGGACGTGAATAAAAGATTTAAAATGAAAAACTTTTCCACCTTTCAAAAGGGATTAGAAGTGTTTAGCATCGAGCCTACAGGGTGCCCTCTCACAACTGATCAAACGAAATATTTTTTCCTATTGACCGAAGCCAAATTGTTTTCTCGATTCATCAAATAAATATTAGTAATATTGAAAAGCTTTATGCGTTTACTCTTGGCGTCAACTCATATCTGCGGTACAAAATATTGAAATAAAATTGCAATCCACCTTTTGCTCCAAAAGTAGTTATTCTAAAAAAACGACGGTGAAAAAGTTCTAAAAATGCTACATATATTTTCATCTATTTTTTACCCATTGGCATTAAAACTTTTTCAATTCGCTCCCCCCCTCCCGTCACTTCTTCTTTTATGATGCCAGCCAGCCTCACTCTTTGGAACACCGAGGGACACCGCCTCCCTCGATTCGAGAGGAACTGGCATAGACTTACACAATTTTTTGTATTTGATCAAATGAATTTTATATTAACCCAAAATCATTGACTCGCCCAAACGTGTGGCATGCCTGCCAAGTAGGAAAATATAATCGAAGTACCACCTAACTGTTTTTGTTCTAGATACTCCTCTGTGATAAAAAGAACATTAAAAATGACATGACTAACTTAAAAGATAACATAATTTTTGCCTCGTTATATGCAGCCTATAACCTTGGATTATTTTCCAGTAAGGCAGGAAATTACGAGAGCTTGGAAAGATTTGTTTTAAAAGGAATAATATCTCCCAACTAAATGGGGGGGATGAATAAAAATCATTGTTTTATATACGTAATATTTTTAAATTGTTTATATTCTTGTCCTATCTTTTGTTGGTGATGTTGTTATTATGAGATTATTTAAAGTATAAAAATTTTGATAACATTAAAATGGCAAAAGCGAGTATTCTTTTTTTTCCAAGAGAGAAATAGTGACTCCAGCGTTTTATAATAGCTTCTTATTGGAACGTTGAAACTAAATCTTCTAATTCAGCAGAAAAAAACGAATTCAGAGTACGCACTCGGCATATATTGAGTCAGAGAGATTTCCATTGAAAAGGAGGGGCCATAGAGAAAATTATTTAGCCCATATCACATGTGAAATTTAACTCCACAAGCAAACACAATATTTGCATAAATGCACAAGAACTTAACTAAACTCAATTATTTGCGATGGCATTGAAATCTGCAAAAGATAGATTTAATAGCATGTTAAATGAAATATTTATAATTTCAATCATCTCTCTTTTATTGGTTTTGTGTGAAAAGTAAACACGAAAGAAATAAATGAGTCTAAAAACTCTTATTATGAACACTTAATTTAAATTGTAAATATATACATGCGATAGATGCGATGCATGCGTAGGTATCGTCTCGTCCCTGAATCTGGAAGTTATGAGAGATATTTAAAAAAATACGCATGCAACGGGCAATTGAATAACACGCTAATGGGTTATTGAGTTGGGGACTGCAATAGTTACAGAATAACAAATCATCAGAGTCTCTCCGAGAACCAAGCATAAGGCAAGTACTTAATAAAATAAATCGAAAAAGCCACCATATAATCCGGGATATTTCTAGTTGAGGAAGTTTTCACCCTCCGTTGCTGAAGTGCATTCTTTCCTCTCATTTTAAGTGCTCCAATGGATGGATTTCAAAGTACTTGAATGCTATATGGTGAGGTAAATCGGAAGCATGTGAGAGAATCACCAAGAAAGAGGGAGGGGCAGGAAAGAAAATGATGGCCAAATTTAGGAATTCGGGAATTTGACATTTACGGCGAAGGAGATAAGTCAGTGCGAGAGAGAGAGAGAGAGAGAGAGAGGGATTTACACAGACATTTAGCTGAAATAAATGTCCCAGAACTTAAAAAAAGGTAATGGTTACCTTTATTTAGGAGGACGCCTCACTTCTTAAGCCTGGCTAGGGGGACAGGCATGAAGCTAGGTGGAAAGAAACTAAGAAGGTGGCTTTCTTTTATTTTTAAGAAGGAAAGAGAGTCCTATTATGAAGATGGAAGGGAGTGTTGGAACGGGTTTTAGAGAGCAGGAATAATGAAAAGGGGCAAAGAGGAGGATGGGGTACCGAACGCGATTATTGCGAGAGGTAGGGAGGAGACAGGGCGATGGGGGTGGAATGTCGAAGCAGATTACAAGGGAGGGAGGAATTTGGAGATGGATTTGAGGGGAGGGTAATAGGGTTGTGTTGGAAAGAGGGGTGGGCGAAATTGGAAAGTGGTTTGTCCCAAAGTGACGGTGGCGATGACAGCGGTGTGAAGAGAAGCGAAAAAATGCGAGAGCTCATGGCGAGAGGGACGGAGAGATTATGCGAGCCGAAAATTGCCCAAAATAGAGGGGTGATCGAGAAAAGTCAACTTTTTATGTTACGCAAAAATGCTTTTAATAACGCCGAGATTAAGTTTGGCAGTTTCGTTGGGTCCCTTCTCTCCTGCGCGCCGACGGCTGACTAACATTCCTCGGCATTGGCGGGGGCGAATGCCGAGGCTGAAGGGCGGTGCTGCGGGGAGCCTCGGCTTCAGCTAGCCGCAAGGACAAGGCTTTCAATTATATTTTCATCACTACCGACCCACTTGCTTTTCGCCTTGAAAATAGGGAGTGGGAGGGGTAGAGAACGGGGGAAGGTGGATGCGAGGAGAGGGAGCGCTGTTGACGCTCGTTTTGTGACGCAAAAAAGAAGAGGATCCGAAAATAAAGTTAGTCGTCGGTGTTTGAGTCGAGGAAGGGAAACACTCGAGATAATAGCAGCATATTGGTAGTGGCCCTGGAGGAGGGAAGTCTATGTATGTGTGTGGTCGCTATGGGAAAATTCAATCAAGCTGATTAGGTTCCACCGCGCTGCAGGCTCACTTTGAAGGAGGGCTACGAGGTGGAATGATGCTTCTGCAGACAAATGTATGGGATGCTCGCGAAGAAAAATCTACGATGATCGCCAAAGTCGAAAGTAGCGTCATGCATTGAGAACACGTGTGCCTCTGCTGACTGGTTCTTTTGTATTTTTCTCCATATTAGAGTGAGGAGTCATCACGTGATGTGTTGGTAACTTTTTTCCGTCCCAGTTTAATGGGATATAATGCTAGTGGCTTTGGCTTCAGCATATCTCCGGAGTACGATGACCATGGGTTCAATTCCGAAGAATACTTTAGAGTATATATTCTTTAGTCAGGTTAATGCACCTATACGAGGTGTGTTAAAAATTAACGGGAATTTTTTCATTTCGCGGGCATGGAGAGTCCGATTGTCATACTTTTTTTTTATTATGTTATATACATGCCCCTAAAGTATGATTAAACTTTCAGCTGTTTTCATTGTAGACTTTGTCTGTGACAGCCACTAAGGTTAGACTGTTTTATGAGCTCGGCGATTTTCGTTTGTTAAAAGAAATGGATCAAAGAATTTGTATCAAATTTTGCGTAAAAATGTAATAAAGTGTAACAAAGTGTTTGGAATGTTAACAAAGTCCTATGGTGAGTCTGCTATGAGTAAATCAAGAGTTTACGAGTGGTATATGCGTTTCCAAGAAGGCCGTGTAGACCTTGAAGATGACAAACGCCCTGGACGCACAAGCACATCAACAATTGATGAAAACTTGGAAAAAGTCAAAGAAATGGTTATGAACGATCGCCAAATCACAATTAGAGAGGTCGCTGATGATGTTGGCATATCGATTGGATCATATTTTCATACATTCACATCATCACACATTTTTTTCAATTTATTGGGTGTGAAACGCGTGGCAACAAAATTCGTTCCAAAATGGCTTTTGCACCGCGATAGTGCACCAACTCACACAACATTGTTTGTTCCCACATTTTTGGCCAAAAACAATACTGTAACGATGCCCCAGCGTCCATATTCACCAGACATGGCTCCGTGTGACTTTTTCCTATTTCCAAAAATTAAGAGAACCTTGAAGGGCCGTCGTTTTACAGCCGTAGATGACATTAAAAGCGCATCGCTGAAAGAAATAAAGGATACACTAAGGAACTAAGGTATACAGGGGGCGGCATCATAAATTTCTTTTTTTAAAGGGGTTTTGCATTATAAAAAGGAAATTGTTTCCGAACCTTGTATGTGTGTGTATATATACTTATATATATAAAACACACAAACACTAAGACAACAAACACCACACACATAGAAACATAAGGACACTTACATTGGATATTTACGTTTCGACGGCACGGCCGTCGTCATCAGAATGCCGTTGTCGGGGAAGAGCGGAGAGGGACATGTGCAAGAGAAGGGTGACGGGAGGAGAGGTAAGAGGTCAATGGGAAGCGGACAAGGTGGGGGAGGGGGAAATGGCAGGGGGCGGTAGAGTTGCCGCGGTAGGGGAAGAGCTGGAAGGTCCCGGTCGTGAAGCGGCCGGGCCTTTAGCGGGGGGACTTGGTGACCGATTCGCTCAGAAGAGTGAAGCGGTTCTAGGCAGCTTTGAATAAAATCCTTATATATATATATATATATATATATATATATATATACAAATGCATATATATACATAAATATACACATATACATATACATATATATACATACACCACACTCTTCTACATATATACAAGGAGAGGATAATTAAGGGGCCAATATGAAGCGGACAAGGTGGGGGAGGCGAAATGTAGGCAGCATTGGATAAAATCAGTGGGCTTGGTTCAGCCCGGGGGGTTTAAAGGACTGGAGCACCCAGATATGTGCCATCTCGCGAGTTCTCACCTCTATGTTACTAGCGGAATTGGGAAGGATTTCAATCACTGAAACGGAGAAGCAGTCATCAAAAGACTGGTTGTGGGAAGCAGTGTGAGTAGGGATGGGATAATTAAGGAAGGTTGTCTTAGTGTTTGTGTATTTGTGCGTCGCCGGAGAGCGTCTTTTCCAAGTTTATACATATATATATATATATATATATATATATATATATATATATATATATATATATATATATATAGTATAATCTTGAAAATGACGCACTCCGGCGACGCACAAACACACAAACACTAGGCTAATAAATATTAAACACACAGAAACATAAAAGAAGGACACTTACAGTAGATATTTACGTTTCGACGGCATAAATATATATATATATATATATATATATATATATATATATATATATATATATATATATAAACCATAAACACAGTAATCAACCCGAAGGTCGGTTTAGTAGGTGATGGTAGAGCTCACCCATGTACCAAGCCCGACGGCGTGTGAATATTCACACATCAGGGTATGGGGGCCAGTTCCTTTCCCTGTGCCGGTTATGGTTTTTCCTAGGAAGATCTGGTACCCGAAAAATCAACTAGCTTGGGTGGAGCTGCATGTGCCCAGAGTGCCTTGCCCGGGAATCGAACCCGGGACCCTCCGGTCAGTAGTCAAACGCTCTACCCACTAGACCACTGCGACCCGCATTTATATGTATATATATATATATATATTTGAAATTTACGCTCTCCGGCGACGCACAAACACACAAACACACGGATACAAAATATTCAGCGCACAGAAAAATAAATGAAGGACACTCACAATATGTATTGACGACGGCGGGGCCAATGCAATGCAATGCTACAATGATTCATATGCATTAAATATAAAATATAACTATCCTTTCCCAAGTGTCCAAAATAAAACCTGAAAAAGTTATGTTTAACCGATCAAGATTAGTCGTACGAGGACCTCGTATTGTTTTACAAATAAGAATTGGAAATGATGTCATTGAAGTAAGACGGAATAATTTTGCGTCCCTCTATTTAAGGGTGGTGTAAAGTGTTGTCAAAATCCCCTTCACTCCGTGAAATTTTATTTTTTCACTAAGGAATCAATTCTTTCCTCGGAAAAATATCACTATGTGTCTTTTACAGATTCACGAAAGATTTACATATTTACGTCAGTGCGTAATTTAGGAAAAAAGAAACTCTGATGAATTGGACTCCCAAATAATAGACTACAGCACTCACTTTAGCTTCAAGCAGTTTGAGACTGAAAAAGAAAGGAAATACGCTAGCGTCAAATTACCAATGACAACAAGCTCTCCCAAGTGCCTGGAGATTTGTTTGAGCCCTTTCCATCAAGTTTTAGGAGTTTTAAGAATAAGTGTCAAGCAGCCACTGGGTGATAAACTTTATTGATTAGTGATTATTATACCATTATACTAATTCAAATGTTATTTGTATGTGATGTGCACCTTGTGAGAAGTTGAATTGCAAAAGTGAATGATGTGTGAACGGTGCGTGATCTTGAATGGTTTTTGGGTGCATCGACAGCTATGGTCGTTTTGCATTTTGAATTGTATATGAAATTATGGGGTGATTATGCAAGGAGTGCGGCGATGGACGGAGCGTTCTATATATGGTGTGATTCTCATCCATGTGTGATGGTAAAGGTGCGGTTGGTAATCTTAAAGCCTCATCGTATTTCAGAGCAATTTGTCCCATATCTGCTCTTCTTGTGTATGCATGCATGTATGTGCATTGTAAGAGTGACCGTTGACCATATTTGACCGTTACCACTAAGACAATTGCCCAATTGCAACGATATACATTCTTATATAAATTAATGCCAAGGATAAATATGGTAAATTGGAAATTAAAATTGGGTATTTGGAAATTAACTTTCGCAATCATGTTATTATGCACAATTTTTATTTTATGATGACTATTTCAATCGCAGTTAGTTTTTAAAATGGCTGGGCCATTTCTCTTGAATCTTTAACGATTTTAAGAAATATTCCACAACACAACAAAAAACCACCCTAAAAATTGCGACTCAATTGCCCGAATTACCCTCAACAACATATAGAGGAGGGTGGAATCCTAAAACCCCGTCAAATCCCAGCTCTGAGGCAGCTAGCAGGTCTGACGCAAGAGAAAGACGAGGCCGCCGCCGTGGCCTTGGGTCGGGGTGCCGGGACTGTTTGGGAGGAGGAGGAGAAGACAAGGGAGGTTAATGGGAAGATATTACGCGAGGAGGTTGCAAAAGTGCGTGAGAGTGAAATGTCTTGGCACAATGGAGTCGACGGTGGTGGAAGGGGGGGACGAGCGTGGCGGGAGGCGAATTGGCTGGGGGCGCGGGGAGGAAGATGAGTGTGAGGAATGGAATTGAAGATGGAGAATATGGGAACGACTCGCTATATCTCTACCGTGTAAGGGAGTGCCTGTGTGTAGATCTATTTTGGAGTTGGCTGTTGGAGGAGGAGGGACGACGAGTGGGGAATAAATCCCGAGTCGGGAGTTATATTTGCGACCGGTCGAGTGATGAAAAATCGGCGCAGACAGGTGGAAAGTTGCTGCTGGAAGGTACGTGCGAAACCTCGTGAGTGGGGATGGCAGGGGCGGAAGGGGGTGGAGGGGGTGGAGAGAGGGCAAGAGAGTGAAAGTGGGATGATGGCGGGAGGAGGGAAGAGTGGAGTTGGAGGGGCGTACCCATGACGACCCGTGGGAGGGCAAAGGGTGGAACGGAAGTGGCAGGAGGTCGGCAGGTGGGTGGGGGGAAGGAGAAGAAATCATTTGCTCATAACATCCACTTTGAGGAATCACTCCCTTTCCCACAGAAGTCTGATACATCTCGCTTTATTTAAGGAACTGAAGTACAAATACCCCTCCTCTCCGTCCCTACACCGCTACCTGGAAGATGTGAAAAGGGAGCAAAAATGAGGAAAACGCTCACTGTCCGATTCGAGGGTTTCGGAGGCATAAGGGAGTTCCCGAAGTGGGAGGGCTCTGGGAAGAAAAGGTGGGAGGTGAAATATATGCAGTCATTCTTCAGTGTTATATTAAGTGACGGAAAGGTTGGAAATATTCATTTTGAGACAACGATGAAATACTGTTTTTAAATGATGTTGGGGTTCATGCCTCTCGTACCCCTCGCGAAATTTTAGGGGTTTGAATAATCCTCCGAACCACGGGTACGCATGGCTTGATTGAGTGATGGCAACAAAACTGCGCCGGCACATTGAATCTCTTAGTTCGTGGTTACCGCACCCCGCACCTATATGTGGTATTATCACTGAAATAATGAATGCGAGCACATTTAAGAGGAATTAAAAATTGCCATTTTTTATTTAATGGTGGAACGGTAAATTCCATGAGGGAAAGGAAGAGAAGTGTAAGGTGAGAAAGAGGAGAAGGATGTAGCTGGAGGAGGGATTAGCGAGGGAGGCGTACGGGGAAGGTATGGTTTGGGCGCAAAGACGAGGTTTGAATATTCATCAGCCGTGGAGGAGAGAAGACTCCATTGCCTCGGGGATGGAATATGGGAAGGAGAAGAACGAAGTGCCAGGGGGAGAAGCAAAGGCGGGTGTAAGTGAGGGGGTGGGACGAGGAGAAGGTGTCGGTGGTGGTGTAGCTGGTGGCGTTGGTGGTGGCTGCTTGCAGAGTTTTCTGAGACGAGAGGAATCCGGCCTAAGGAGAGAGGGCGGCAGAGCAGAGTGGTTAAAGGGGGAGGAAGGCGAGCGGGGAAGTGGGGACTGGATCCTCGGAGAGAGAAAGGGAAGGGGACGGACAATAGCTTTGATTGGTAAGAAAATCAAGGCCGTGGGGAGTTCTGCTTAGCTTCGTCGCAAGAGAAAGGAGAGAATGGAGTCAAAAACTAGGAGGTAAACATTAACAAAATGAATATCAGTTACCACAGTTTGCGTCTGCTGACTTTCTCACTTGTACCCACGCAAGTAAACACTTAAGAAGTGAATTGGAGTGTGACACAGCTGGGCGAAACCAGAAGCAAAAAAAATAAGTACTGGTGAAAATAGACAATGGATTTCAACATATATATAAAGTCAAGGCATTTTTTTCAGCCCAATCTAGATTACTGTTGAAAGGAATTTTTCATGCAGGGTACTTCATTTTTCTAAGCTTTAATGTCACTGTTACATTTTAGAACCAGTCGGAACAAAATTTGAGGAGACCCGCGAGAAAGGAGGGAGGTACGCAGTGCTCCCAATCGGCATGCATTGTGAGCTTCTGTATTTCAGACCATGTTATAGCGGCATATCTTACCGGGATGGAATTCTCCAAGTTGGGTGCGGTTCCTCATTCCGGGACGAACTAAGCGTTGGATTATTGCTTGGAAGAGATTTCCAGGATAGTTCCCAAAAATCGCAGCTCGAAAATTGGATGCGTTCCTCTTATGCTCCCCTGCTTCCGATATTAATTTTGCTGAATGTATGTTGGCATTACGGCCGCACGTATTGACACCGAGTGAAACGGTTCGTGTGTGTGTGACGCCCTCTTATTACATGCTCTACAATTAACTAAGCTTTACACTAATGGGAAAATATTTCTGATAGATGAAATGAACAAACAGTGAAGTAAGCTCATCGAGGCTAAATAGAAGAGTAGACCATTTCCGACTTATTACTCTAAATTATTTGTAGATAATAAGAAATTCATTCTGCCACATATTATAATCTAGGTAATAGGAGAAAATCTCCATCGACATTAAAAATAGACATAAAAAGAACGCGCAATGCGTAAGTATTATCATGCATCCTTACACAACATAATTGTAATAATCAGAGATTGAACATTTAGAAGAACTCACAGTTTAAAGGTTATATTTGACAATTATCATCTTTAAGCATAGTATATTTTGTTCAATTTCTAAAATATCTATAAATCTAAATTTCCATAAAGTGAAAACCCGAAAATTACTTTGCAGTAGATGGAAGGCTCATCGATTTTTATAAATAGGTATAACATTATTGGCATAATGAATATATTTAATATAGATAAAGCAGGCAAATACCTTTTAGTCAAATGACGGAGAATACTAAAATCAAAATAATCTATTCTTACTTAAGACAACTACATAAGGACATTTTAAATCTTATTGGAAAAATATTGAACAGATTTTTTTAAACATATTGTAGCGTCGTTACATGAATGCATACCTAGGCATAAAATAACTTGGATAAAAAAATGAGTTTCTACGAAATACAGCGGAGTATTTTAATGTAGAATTTCTCAAACAAGGTGAAGGGAAGAACCATATACGCACAGCATGTTTAAATTTTACAAAAATCTTCTACCCAATCCTGAATGCATGTTATTAAAGTCTAAAATCATAAAGTATTATTGATCTTTTTTTATTTGGCTAGTGAGTTTTTATTTGACATTTTTAAAGCAAGCTCTAACAATTCAAAACTTACGTTTCGAAAGAATATTTCATAAATTATCCGAGTTAAGTATTAAAAGTAGTAAAAAGAAATATTTACCGAAAGAGCCTTAATACACAAACAAATAGTAAACATTTCTCAACTCTATCTCAACACATTAAAATAAAACTATGCGTCGGAGAAAACTTTGAATACAAAAATAAATATTAGCAAACAAACAGTCGTTAAAATTTGAAGAATAAACATACGGAGAATAGCATGATATCAGATTAACAACATTGTTGAATGGTTTGACACATAAATATAGAGTTTACCTCATACTAACGCACGTATCATCTATATGGCGAGAGAATTTCAAACAGTTTGAGTATGGGGATGTTTCTTTTCCAATGCCATCCGAGTTTTCCAGAAATACGTACCGTACAAGAAACAAAATTGGTTGATACTGGCAGTCTTTGAATTCTATCTAGGTCCATTGACCAAGTCTGAGAGCACTAGGAAAAAATCCGCCCTTACTAAAGTATTATCTTTTAAGAAATTAAATGATGGCAGCGGAGAAAGGAAAAAAAATCAAATGGGTCTTATTCTTATCAAAATTTTTTCAATTAAAATTTATTTATTATTTTTGGAAAAGAGGTGAGAAGAATTTGCGGGTTTGCCTCACAGTTTGACATTGGTATCTCAAACTGTTGGTGTTTATTAACATTTTGTAAGGACAAGGAGAGGTAAACGTGTAATTGGTATCTTATTTGCTATATGACATGATAGAAATTTAGTGAAATCGAATAATTAATCAATTATAGTGCAAAACTAATTAGTACAAATATAAATTACTTCCGTAAATTAAGCCTGAAAAATTAATTAATTTACAGTTAAATTCAGGTATTAAACACAAATAACCATATTTGCCGCGCACCACAGATTACGCTGTATATTTCGGCCCAAATTATACGTGTTAAACGATGGTATCGAAAATATATGGATACGCATGTGGTTATCATTTATTAAGCACAAGGTATTAAACGAGACGTACGAAACGAGGAGAACCAAAAGGAGCATTAAAATAGTTTTCATTTACAGATTATGACCGGATTATCTTTTGAACACTGTGTTTAAGCTGCCCAGTTAAACAAGTTCAGCGAATTCAACGTGCATGAACTACGCAGTAAACGAGAATACGAGCTCAGCCATAGACGACCAAAAAACTGAGAAAACCCGACTACAATAAGAAAAATGAGTGGAGGGGTGTGACAGACAGTCGGGATAGGAAGACATTAAAGGATTGGTGGAGAGCCTGCGGATTTGAAAGAAAACGGATGCAAGCGGCGGGTGTGGGAGCGGTGAAAGTCCATCGGCGCCTCCCTCCCGTCTCCGTCTTGTGACCTTTCAATTCTAAGCGCAGCTTCTTCTTTTGTTCATTATTTTAGCCACCAATCGGTGACACTCTGCGCAGGATGCTGCAAGGAGGAGAGCGAGGGGCCGTGAAAGGAGGCCCCACCGCCGAAGGCCGCGCCGCACTCACCTTTCTCGGACAATTGGTCGAAGGGGGGCGGATAACTAGCTCTTATGATTTCACAATGTTTAATTTATCGTAGAGATTTCTTCTGCTGCGGTATTTTCCCAGAAAACATTCTTTAACACCTTTTGCCTAATTGGAACAAATAATTCACTGAGAAAAGTCAACCTTTCTGTGAATGGGCATGATATTGATTAAGAAAAGCATAATGCGGATGCATTAAAAAATTCATTTAGAATAATTTAACTTTCAAGCAACCATTTCAAACTAGCTAGCGATGCAGTCATTGCAATGAATTCACGAACAGAAAGATACATTTTTTTGTTACCACTAATCTCAATTATGAAATACGTACTTTGGCACAGACAAAACGTTTCCATCAGCCTTTCCTCATGTAAATAGACCAACACTAAATAAGGACGGATATGTTCCTTTCCCATTTCCTTATATCTATTTCAATGTGAATGAATATATATATTATAACACTTTGGTGAAAGTCCCATGGACATGAATAATAATGTAAATGGAATTAGCACTAGTAGACAAAGACAAAAACACACACAAAAGGGAAACTCACTAGGTATCGAGTTTTCAGGGATCTAAACCACCTTACTCAAGAAAAGAAAGGACAGAATTGCAAACTGAACTGTTCTGTCCTTCCATTTCTTGAGTAAAGTGATTTAAACCACCGAAAATTCGATACCTGGTGAGTTTCTTTTTTTATGCGTTTTTGTCTTTTCTACTAGTGCTAATTCCATTTACATTATAAAAAATATATAAATATATATTTATTTATAATGCTTATGTCTGAAATAAATTTCAATGTTCTCCATAACAGCATTTCGCTATACTAAATAAGGAATACAGCTATTAAATGAATAGAAACGAACACCGCCTCGTCATCTAATTCCACAGATTTATTTGGTTTCCCGCTCATATTCATTTCATCCACCGGTATCAACTCTCTCCTTCGAGACTGCTTGACACAAACTCTTTTTTTTTCTATCCCTCCCTGACTAACTATAGTCACATTAGACCTTAAAAGCGTCACCGTCTTCAAGTTCATTGTACCGTCTACTCCTCGAAAGAGACTCCTCGAAAAAGACTCTTTCAGGCACCGAATTTCCTCTCCGACTACCTCTCCTCAGCAACTGCTTCCTCCATGCTTGCCAATACATCCCGCACCCACCAATCCCCAGTCTTCCACCACGCCTCATTCTCATCGCCTCCCTCTCCTGCCCCTACATTTTCCCTAACCGCCCTTCTGGGAAAACATTTTCTTATCCCCGTCTTCCCATCCCGAGCGGCAGCTTGGCAAGGCGACTAATTCCTAGCGCGGCTTTAGATCCGCCCACCTCCAAACTCTCCCGCTCTTCCCGCTTTCGTTTCCCGGGTACATTAATTTCGTCTCCATATCCCTCATCATCATGTCTCACTACTTTTAATTCATTTCCATGTTTACATCGAAACTCA
Organism: Hetaerina titia; assembly: GCA_037158775.1. Classification (NCBI taxonomy): domain Eukaryota; kingdom Metazoa; phylum Arthropoda; class Insecta; order Odonata; family Calopterygidae; genus Hetaerina; species Hetaerina titia. Next base: position 135,191,580 of record CM073769.1, read on the forward strand.
TTTACTCTTCTATTAACGCTCACATTCCTCCATTTCCTTTTTAATGCCTATTTTATCTCTGTGAGGTCTCTCCGACCCCCTGAAATGGATTACCCACTCTAGAAAATCCTATCTTTTGCGAATAATGGCGGCTCTTCGCAAAGCCTATCAATCTCAATCCGAGGCCTCGGAGTTTACCGGATTTCCATCACTGGATCTGGCGGGTATAGATCATATATAAAAAAACGAAAGGGTCTCTCTTTTGACATTGTTTAGGGATACACGTATTTATTCAACCTATTTCAGGCATGCAATGTATGCTTCGAATAAATTGAAAAAGTAACAGATTTAAAATGAAGGTTAACACAACGGGTATATAATCCATCGACAAAAATATTTTTCACAGTAAAAGGTGTCTTGTTTAAATGATAAAACAACATGGCTTTATCTTTTGAGTGTTGTACCAGCGATCATAGTGAAAAAGATACAATGTCAGACTAGGGACATCAACCCTCCCGACGGTTATTTATTGGGAACAGAACTCTGGCTTGTGCTCGCGACAAAATATGACCAATCACACGAGTGCGGACACTCCATAAGAATGCGGGGACAACACGAGTCTCAATAGAGTCAACGAGTCGAGGATCAAGAAGATTGAAGGAGTGAACTCGATTACATTCTGAGGTTTCTACCTCACCGAATGTAATTGGGTCTTACATCCATGCAGAGGTCATTCTTTTCGACAGAGCACTCCCGTCATTTTATTCGCTACTCCTCGTTTTTCCTAGTGCCACCGGTGACACAATCGGGGTCGACGAATATTCTTGAATGAAATTTGGATTCTCTCGTCCCTTCGAAAATAAATTGATGATGGGAGGTTGTTTCACGTGTCCCCTTTTCCCACGTGCTCTTCTTGCCTTATGTTTATTTATTCTCCGATTCAATTCCCTTCAAAGTTTATCGTTTCGTCTGCTTGTTTTCTCCTTTATTTGACGTCTTGCACACACTTCCTACCTCTCCTTTTTCTTTGGTTCCCTAAATTCCATTTATTTTTACATATTTTATCAAATATTCAGCTTTACAACATAATTTTTAAGCTTTCCAAAAATTTAAGCTGGAATCATCGTCTTACTGCTCATTCAAGAGCTAAGAATAATACGCCACATTTTTTTTCGAGTAAACCAGTTGCCATTCATTCTTTAAATTTATCTCCTCCCCAAACTCTCTCTTTCCCTCAATTACCTGGACCTTCATCCCGACTTTTTCTTTTCCTCAAAATAAGAGGAAAATATTTCTCTTCCTACTTTTCTGTTCTTCATTCCAAAGACTTGATCCTGTTTCCCTTCATTGCATGGTATGTTTTTCTTTCCTTTGCTCTTACTGCCTCACTTTGAGTCCTTTACGTTTCTTTCTTTTAGTTCAACATTAACTCGCTCTCTTTCTCAGGGTTTCACCCACTCATTCCTAACCTGCCCACTCGCTCATGACTGCATGCTTTCAAAAAGCTTTAGGAATATTATCTTTTTAGAAAAGTATTGTAATAATACCTGTACCTTAAATATAAAGTAAAAGTCTTAAATTATTGTATTTCGCTAGTGGACATTTTCTTTTCTACATTTCGTTGGACGAGGGTTCATCATGATATTTCTCTAACCATTTCAAGCAAGGCGTCAAGGGAATTACGACACTTTTGATTATTTCTTAGGAGCTTTGTCCCGATGATTTTATATTTTTTGGAAAATTAATGTCGTTGAAAACGATATTGATTATATGCGTTTTGGAAAAAGTAACATTTTCGGTGAGTTGTGGATAGTCATTCTCATAAATTGTAATGAAATGGGTGCAACTCTGACAGTTGTAGTCTATGTTCCGTACTATCGAAATAATATAAACATGTCTCAAACACCAAGCAATAGGAATAAAGGTGTAATATTTTTCAAAGCTCCAACACGATTTCAAAGTTTTCAAATAATTCTGCAGAATTAATTAATTACCATTAACATCGTTCGTAGCTTTACTCACACAAAATATTTTACTGATTCAAATGCTTTTATGCGATGTATCTTATTACTCAAATGCTGATTTTTCTTTGATACAATTTGCGGATCTTATGCTATTGAATTCGAAAACGGACGCATGGCATATCTGTATTCTACATATGTAAGTAAGATATTCCTTTCTCTAAGTATTTAAAATAACTTTAATCACAGCTGCGCCAGTTTCTCATTACTTAATTTAAAAAATCATCTATAAAATAATCATTTCATAAAATGTCGCTGCTTATTTCTAAATCGGCTACTAAAACTGTATTTACGTTTAGGTGGAGAAAAGAGCAGATTAATTAATTTTAGTTATTTGTATCTCACTCCACCTAGGACGGTCTTATTGGTTGAACTTTATCGTCAAATTTATCCAATATTTCTCGATGTATTTGCTATTTAACCTTCTGTTTTTAGTCTCATGGATCCTTTTCTTATTTGCATTTTCTACCCATTACTTTTCAATAGTCCAAATTCAACCCAAACTTCCCTTTTTATTCTTAGTTCATATCTATCCTCGAAGTAATTTTCCCATTTGGATCCTTTAACGAAGTAGTCCTGAGCACCCTTATAAACCCTCCGAAAAAAGATTTTTACAAAGGCTGCCCAGTTAACCAAGGAAATATACGCTTTAAGAATTCATATGTTGGCTCTTCTTTAGAACTGGAATTCAATTTTATCTCCATTTCCTGTTCTTTAGCCGGAAAATGAGAGATGCCTCTTTGTCATTTCCTGATCATTCATGCTTACTATAGATTGAAATTTTCCATAAAATGTAACTATAACATAACTCAACAGTTCAATATGAGTACAATATACAAAGCACAATAGTCTAGAAAATGAAATCAATATACCAGGTGGAAAAATAAACGGACCCTCAAAAATATTTAGAATTTGAAAATTTTATCATTTGTTTTCATGTTATGAGGTCATATACTCCTATCGCTGTGTAGTGAAGACAAAAAGCTTATTTTTTTAAAGTAGCGAAGAGTATACTAATTAGCAATAATCAGAAAATAATTTTTATTCCACAAGTAATTAGGTACTTCTCAATTGAAGTGACATTGTATTCATTATAATATTAACACCACAATTGGCAGTTTAAAACCTGCACTGGTATCTTCCACTGCATTACGCATAAATTACATATCAATGATTTAATGTATACCTGTAGGTTGGAATTCAAGGACATGTAAATGGATCTTTCTTTTGTCAAATATTTTATACAAAAATGTAGAAGTATATTAAGGATGGAAAATTTACTTTTCCCAAAGGAGAGCCTATTTTCTTTTCCCTGGAAAGGAAAAGGAAAGCCACGTTTCTTTATCAGTAATTTTGTGGACTGTATTTGAAATAATTTATTCAAAAACGGGAAAATACTTTCAGAAAAAAGAATATACAATTCTTACTAGATAAAAAGTAAATATTTCTTGTTATATTGCACCATATTCTTAAATCATTTTCTTAAATTTCGGTTATTTCCAATGAGCGTTAATATGGCATTCCTAACATTTGAAAAATATTGAAAAATCATTCCCTAACGTTTGTTCAACGAATGGGGGATGTAGAGATATTAGCTATAAGGACTGAAAAGAATTCTCTCAATCCAATAAATATTAAGTATAGCTTTTTACTACCGTTCTTCAGAAATGGTTAAATTTCCACATGCACCTATTCTATTCTGTGAAACTTAGAGAAGAAAATCATTTCGGTTATTTCTGGTATGCAGTGAACGGTGAGTCAAAGTTGCAAGCAGCACGACATTAAAGACGGTTTGTATCACGGGTGAGAGAACACAAATTGGATGGATTTTCGTGCGAACAGTTTAGTCCACTACATTGCTACTACAAATTTACTGATGTGAATCTCTATTGACTCAAAATAAGAAAAGAAAAATCGCTTATCTCATGCTTAACTTTGTTACATCTGGAGTTTCTTATCTGGAAGAAAGAAGAATTAAGGCTGAATTGTGAACTTTCGGTTAAAAACTATCGGAGGAAACAGAATGTATTTAGCTCCGTTTTAGGTACACCTCAAAGTTGTACGTACCTGCACGTTTCCGTAACATAGGAATCATGAGCACACGACGAACCTTGAGGAAGAGAGCCTCATCAGAGTGTTGTTAGATGTGACGAATGGGAAGGAGTTGAAAAGCTCGGTGTGGAATCATCACGCATGTGTATGTGTGTCTATGCACGTATAGTAACTAGTAAGTATAACTATTCAAAAATGAATACTATATTAGCGGTCATATGCACGATTAATATCAAGCGCGTATCGGCATCACAGTTTTACGATGAAAATGAGCAAAAACGTAACAATTTAACCATGCCTCAACAATGTGTTTCGACTTGAAATTAGAGTTGCATGACACTCGGAGGTTTTAATTTTAAATTGTTTCATATTTATTGATTTCACAACTACAATTGCATTTTCAGATCTCTTCTAAAAATCAAACCGACCACCTCGCCGTACTTTTCCCTCCTTTGCGATGTTACATTGAATCTTCTCAGTACTGCTGCTACCGTGGGTGAACTTAAGTTATAGTAGTTCTTACATGATAAATCCTAACACTCCTTTATCTTATCATACAAGTATTCTATAAGAAGATTAAGTATTCTTGCATTGTTACCACTTACTTCTCCTTGTCTATAGATTCTCTTGCTACCCACGAGTTGGTGTTTTCATTGCACTTTTCTGGCCACCGATTCACGATTATGCACATTCTTTAGACTCATTCACGTCTTCCTTCTTCATCTTTCTTTTCCTTTCATTCCCTTAACCACTCAAGCTATTCCTCTGTTTCAATAACCGTTTAAAGTTCTCAATTTTTATTTTTAACCTCATGCACAATCTAATCATTTGAGTTTTTAATCAAATTTTACAAACACAATATTATGGCCTGAAAATTTATCCGAGCCGAGAAGCGGCGATTATTGATGAAGCTTTTTCTAAATCTGTGGCTAAACTAACTGGGGTTGTCATAATATTTACGCTTCTGTATTTCCCGGGATTTTTCATGAGTACCTACGTTTTTGATGGCGCTTGAACCATGCGTTAGTTATTAGAAATACTTTCTGTTTCGACACTCGACTTTGCTAAACCATAATTATTCCTCATGCCTGCAAACCTCACTTCACTGTTCCCCTTCTAGATTGTCTTTCCTCTTGCGACTCACTATCTTTCAACTTATCGCACTCTTTGGTTTTCCCTTCCGGGGAACGTTCTCAGCATCACATCTAGTTGATCGTATAAATTACCAACTGCATCCTGGTGACTACTTGATGACATGAAGCCTGCATTACCACGAGAGTAGTATGATCTCATTTATTCATTACTGGCAGCACAGCCTTACATTGATTCTAGTAACATTCCACACGCCTTTTAAATAACCCGCAGAGTAATCTCTCTTGATATACAAGTCTAGCAATGAAATGCAAACTAAGTAAGATACGGCGTATTATCATTAATGTCATGACATCATGGAAATATATCATGAGTTCTGAAGTTTTATTGACTATTATTGCATTTTTTTACATTGATGGCCAAAAATCCTTATTATTTTTTATTTAATGTAATAGTTTTCCTAACTGAAACCACTAAACGGATAATTTGGTACATACATCTGCACATGGATCAGTTACCACCCGTTAAAAAGAACTTTTGAATACATTACACGCTTCATTCAAGAAAGTAAACCATATCAATAGAGAATTTTCTTCGCTTTCTTTGTTAAAAATGGATAATTATAAAGAAATAAACTGTAGAAAACCGAAAACAGGAGGACGTTTGTTTGAAAATCACATCCAAGTATTTCCAGTAAATATTTTACTCGGTATATCCCACTATCCTAAGTATTTCCTCTTTCTTGTATTTACACAAGAACGAGGTGTAGTGCTTTCTGGTGCACAGGCGAAAAAAAATAGGATTTGGCCACCAAGTCCACGAGGTCATAAGTAGCAATTTCATCGATTTCGTCCAAAGGGAAGTGCTTACGCGTAAGCTATCCTAATTCTTTAGTTTTAGGACCGCGGACGATTTCAAGTGGTTTCCACTCAAAGAGGAGTGAGCGGGAAATGCAATATCATGGAGAGAGGGATCGACGGCGAAAACAACCGAGCGTGGAGGAAAATAACAAAAAAAGCAAGAAAGGAAGAAGGTATTGCGCAGAAGGGACAAAGGGAGACTTCAGAGAATTGGATCACGAGTTAAATTATCTTATTCATAAGCTTTCGTCGAAGTAATCTTCTTTTTTTCCATTTTGTGTATTACGGAAAATTTCTCACAATTTTTCTCGCCTGCCTTCTTTAACTCCTTTAATCTTATTGTAAGAGCACAATTTTCAAAATAATGTGTTTAAACTGAGACCCTAATTTTAGAGTTTTTAACATCATCATTGTTCCTTTCATTTGTTTTATCTATACGTTAATGATATTATCACTAATTCCGTGTGTTATCGATATTACACAGAAATACTTTTCTTTTTGCGGTAAGTACTTTTGCGGCAAGATTGTCTGCCCCTTTCAGCATCGCTTATCGTAAGCTTGAATATTTGACTATTTTATTTGAAACTTGGTTATTCATTATCATAAAATCGCCTGTTTTCATCACATTAGCGCTTTAGTGCATCAGTTTAATCGTCAAATTTATTACATATACAAATATAAATAAATAAATATATATATTTCTTACACTGATTCATCAGTAGTTACATATATTTCGCGTAAAAACCGAATGATTGACTTAAAATGAACCTATTTTCGTCTTTCGGCGACGTATATATGTATTGAGAGTAAAAATTCATGAAGACAGGTGTAGATAAAACATTCTTGGAGAAAGGAGGACAAATACGGATAAGATAGGGCAGAGTGGAAGAGGGGATGGGGGAGGTGGTGCCTGTGGTGTGCACTTAGCAACCAAAGTCCTTTAGCATCGGGATGGGAGGGAGCGAGATAGAGAGAGAGAGAGAAAGAGAGAGAGAGAGTGCGAGGGAGAAACATTAGTTTCGGCAAGTAGGGGAGACGGTTATCCGCATTCCCATGGAGAAATGGGACCCCTAGTAGCAATTTTGCGTGCACTGACGCCACCCAATGCCAACCTCTTGCAAGCCCCTCCCCCCCATAAAGCCCTCCCGAAACCAACCTCAGAGCCCGATCCTCTCATTTCCCAACCGCCTCTCACGGCATCCCCTTCGCCGAAACTACTACTCCTCCTCCTTCCACAAACTTTGAAGGCTTGCCAGGGCAGGGGGGATGAGAGAGATCCGAAAGGGGTTGCGGCAGAAGGGGAGGAGGGCTTTAAAGGGAAAACAGTTGTTGAGAAAGGGGGCGGTCCGAATAAAACGGGGCGGGGGAAGAGAAGCGGTGAACGGCCGGCCAGTTGTGAGATATCAAGAGAAGGGGTTGTGTGTGTGTATGGGGGTAAGGGGAAGGAAGGGTTCCCTCTCCTCTCTCTGAACGACCCTCAACGGGGGCGTAGAGTGGGTGATTGGAGGGAGTTGGGGTGAAGGTAGGGGTGGGAGTTCGGGGGTAGGGTCCGTGGGTAGCTAAGCCCAAGTTATTTTGGAGATTGGTGGGTTGAGAGTGGAGTTGAGAGAGAGAGAGAGCTGGAAGTCTGTGGAGAGAGGAGAAGAGAATAGTTAAGGAAAAAGGAGTCGGATACTGTGGGCGGAGGAGGTGGGAACGAGGAATGATGAGGAGAGGGTGAGGCGAGGTTCCGGGGAGAAAGGTCAGCCATCCCAACAGTGCAGTACTCGAAGTCTCCCCAGAAGCGGGGTCCTTCGATGGGGTCCTCATTTAGAGAATGTAAATAAGAGTGGAGTAGCACCGTAAATATTTGCCGACTTTCCAGTTGGACGTGCATTTACCTTTGGTTCTCAGGCATTAAAACAATTGGTTTACTAATTACAACCTGCACGCATCATCTGTTATATGGAAAAAAGAAAACGTTGCCTGACTGCACTTATTTAAATGTGAATCAATCATTAAAAATATCTTTTGTGTGGATTTACTAAGGCATTATATTAACATTATTAAACGACACAATTATACTTCCAGATGAATGTTTGTTTGCTAAAAGTTTTCACGAAATGCCAAAAAAAGAGATGGTGGGAGTTAATGTGTTGAAATGTTTAAAAAATATTCAGTGATGTTTGTTTTATAATCGGTTAACAGTATATACTTTTCATTATGATTTGAATATACTTTCGTAATACCTAATCGAACGCTTTCAATGTATATCCAATACATTCACACATGGATAAAAACAAAGTTTTTTAATGTACAGCATATTTGAGAAACAATTGTGCAAATTCAAAGAAGTCTAAAAATATTTAATGCAGATATTACCCAAAGTTACGGATGCTATTAAGATATTCAGCAGATTTCTGTTTCATTTGCACGATCAACGGATTTACAAACAAACAGCTTCGCAAGAATAAGAAATAAATGAAAAACATTTATCTTCAAGAAAGTATTCACCGCATTCTGTAATATTTCATGTCCCTTAAGAAACACGATTGAAATAATAACCGATAGTTAAAATATAAATGACATAAGATTAGATGCATTAACGGAATCAATGCCATCTTTATTTACTACATGTGTCTGCAAATATATAAAATTGAGTTAATTACTACTATATTTACTTAAACACGGTAAAAATTTGGAGGGGAAATGGTGTGGTAGCTGTACATGACGTCAGTTTTGTGGGAACTGAGAAATATAAATGAAAAATTTCCGCTCAATTACTTTCGATAAAAGGAAGCCATTGCATTTTGTACCATTTGATAAAGGGGTTACTGCGACAACAGAGGAATAACTTCCCAAGATTACCGGCCAATGGCAAAGGAAGACTTAGAGAAATAAGGAACGGTGAAGACTTATACACAGGAAAATGTGGAGGGGTGAAATGAGGTCGGAAGGAGAAGGGTTATGAGAGGGATTGGGGAGGAGGTGAAGACAGTGGGTTCATAATTCAGAGAAGAAAGAGTGCTGACGAAGTAGACAGTAGAAGTGAGAGAGAGAGCAAAGATAAGACCGCACGACTCCCCAAAGAGCGTATGAAAGTGGATCGGAAGAGCGCGGAGGTGGGCTGCGACAGAGGAGCGGGATTCGGGCGCGCAAGATGAGGAGAAGGAGATGGAATTGGTTAAGGGAGAGTGAAAGGAAAACAACGGATCATGCGAAGCATTAAATAAGTTCTCCGGGAAAAAATGGAGGGGACTTTTTGAGAGAGATGGATTTGTAGCAGAGAGACTAGGGGTGATTGGGGCGAGATAAGTTAGAAAAGTGAAGCTGGATAAGGATGAAGAGGAGAGGGTTGTAAAAATGTTAGTCCGTGGATCTTTTGATTTCCGCCAAGGGGTGGGCGAAGTCTGCGAGTTTCGGCTCGGTTATTTCGCAAGCCAGGGTCATATTTCCACCCCAACCCTCGCCTCTCCAGGCCTCACCCTCCCGAAATTCATATAATCTTACCACTCGCTACTGCTACTCCCGTGGCCGCACACGTGGAGACCTCTCTCAGAGTGAAAATGATGCGAGGAAGCTTTCATATCGCATCTCCTCCTCGGCGAACCTCCCCCGCATGTGCCTGCCTCCGTGCTAAAGGCATCGACACCCTCTCCTTCGCCCCAAACCCAACATCCTCCTCAACTCCCTATCGCCTCCTTTCAACTCCTACTCCTACTGCTCCCTTTCCCTCCGGTTTTTCCCTCGGAACGGAATTTCCGTTCAATCAAACCGACGTGGGGTCAGGCTCCGGAACAGGGAGATCTTTGAATTGGCAAGGGGTCGGAGAGGAAGAGTGGGAGGGGGGAGAAAGAAGAGAGAGAAAGAGGGAGGGATGAAGTCGTGAGAGGGCGAAACACGGCGTAAGGGAGGGGGTGGGTGAGAGGTATGAGATTTGGGAGATTGTAGGGGAGAGGGTGATGTTGGAATAGCGGGGTGAGCTATGGATGTGATTCTCGTCTTCGTCCACAAGACCCACTTCTTTCTTTATTATTATAGTCTCCTTACATGCTACAGTGAAGTAGGGGATTGGGACAATAATCTTATATAAGACGGAAAACAAGAAAGCGAGGATATGTCGAACGGTAGCTGGGCAGACTATTGAAAGGCGAGGGTTGATTTAAGAGAAATTTTGATGCGAAATTGAGCGTGAACAATTGACTTCGGAAACTGGTTTAGGAATTTATGAAAAACTACCGTTCACACAGGTGAAGCAGTGTCACGCACTTATTGAGTTTTTATTGATTCAAAGCCAGTGCTGTTACTGATATGCAGTTAACGTTCCCTATTATTACCTATATAACTGATCAGATGCTCTGAGTTAAAGAAATATAAAAATATTGTTAAAAATGCGTGCGAGGGGGTTGACGTTGAGATGAGCAGACTAAGGGGTCGGATTGGAGAATGGAAAAATTGAACTATTAATATAATATTATTATGTAAATAATTAATATTATTATTTATTAGTATTAATTAATATTATGACAGGAATAATCAATGCAAATATTTGCACCAATAAGACTTCCATGCTCTAGGCTGCGTGAACTTTCTTGAATAAAAGGATCGTTATTTGCGGAAGTGAATAAAATATTTAAATATCATGCTATAAAACGTGTAATTATATTGTCCAACAAATCCATCACATTTGTACGTTAGAAGCATAAGCTTTGAGGGAAACAGCCAAGACACGTTGTAAATCACTTTTGCTTTATCCTTGATATCATCTCCTGCCAAAAATATTTGCGAAGTGTTCCTACGTTTGTAGAAGATTATGATGTCCGGAAAGGAAAGTTGACCGTTCACTCATTAAGTATGAGAACAAGATTACGTGTAAAGGCTTATATTATGTATCATTTCATCATTACAGGCTATCAATCCGAGGTTTGGTTTGTAGCAGCTCTCCAAACTGTCCTATTCTCCACCAATCACTTCATCCCCTTATATCTTCATGCAGTGACATTTTCTGTATCTTTTCTTTGATAGTTAATTCCTGTCCTTCCTCTACAATTATTCCCCCCAAGCAATAGGGTTACGTTAAGCGGAATATGAATGGTAAATAAGGCTTTCTGTCGGAAGTTATTTTTTCCGACAGAAAGCCTTATTTACCATTCATATTCTGCTTAACGTAACCCTATTGCTTCTAATATCACTAGGGTTTTCTTTTCTTCCTAAGTAGCAAAATCTTCCCAGTTATTCTAGTGTCTTCCTGTAGCTTTACCTGAAGATGTTCTTCCCTCTTCGACTACAGAATCTAACCTCAGATATAATCATGTTCAATCTGACGTTATAATATTTCATTCCCTTCTCCATATTAGATAATACCCTCGCAAGGTTTACATCCTCCTCTGAAAAAAATAGCTACAGGCGGATAGCCTTTGTTATCCGCAAATCGAGGAATACTCATTGTAACATGTCATGTCTTCTCATTATACAAATGAAATATCAATGACGATAATGAGTAACTCTTTTTTTATTTTAGCTCCTTAGCTGCTTTCACCGTACTTAATCCCTGCTTTTGGAACTCTACAAAGGGCGTGAATCAATCTACTGTCGTTGTAATCCATGTCAATTACCTCTATTATACGGAGCATCTTACTTCGGTCTAGTTTGTCAAAGGCTTTCTCCAGAACAAGGAATGTGATATGGATCGGTTGAGCTCTCTGTGCCCTCATCTCTACAATGAGTCGGGGACCCATGATAGCTTCTTTTCTTCCTTTAAGTCTTCCGAATCCAAATTGATTCTAACTTAACAACTCATCCTCTTTCTTCTCCATTCTTTGATATATTATTCTTGCTATAATCTTCGAAGTATAGATTCTGAGACTGACATTTCCACAATTTTTGCATTTTCTCAAATCTAATATAGGTAGATCACATTTTTCTCAAAGTATTTATCCTCTCATGTTAATATCATATATTTGATGGTGTATCTGTATCATATTTTTATTTCCTGAATTTTTTATTAGTTTCAAGGGTATATTTTTGATCCCTTGAGCCTTGATTTCTCTCAAGTCCCTGACTGAAGACTAATTCAAAACTAAGGATTTGGATTTTTTTCTCATCATCGTCGACATTATCCTCTTCTCTCAATGTTAATTTCATTTTCGTCGTTCTATAATCCAAATACTCTTTCCATCTCTTTGCTCGGTATGCATCTCCAACAAAAATTTTACCATTTCCCAAATGACGTTGACATTTGTTCTGGGTTATTAAAATAGTGTTTCTCGGTTCTGTAAGCTGCTTCAACATTCCCTTGGACAAGGTCGGAGCTCCTTCACACAGGATCTTCCATTCACTCCTCTCGATTTTCTTCGGAATTCGTTCTCACTATCAAGTATAATGTACTCAGGTAATGGTTTTTAATTCTTAGAACTTAATCTGTTAGTTCTAGTATTTTTTTATTAAGCCGTGTTTTTTAAAAGGTTTTATTCGGCCTATCGTTTCCTCGAGGCTACTCGAAGTCCAGCCTTGATGCGCGGCCATCTTTCTTCGATCGATCCAGTGTTTTAAAATGTTACCAATTTCCTTTGAAAATTCAAATGTTACTTCGTTATGTTCAATCTACCAAACTCCCAATGAGTTTTGATTCTTTTATTTCTCTTTTTGGATTTTAGATATCACTTCATTCAACTACATTGTGGTCGCTTCACCCGGGTGTCTTTTACATTCCTTTTGCGATTGCTAGATCTTTTATCCACGAAAGTGTAGTGGACTTGGTATCGTCTTACAACTCATGTCTTCTCCTTTGTGTGTCGTCTTCGAGGTGGCGAACCAATGACACGCGGGCCCAAAGTGGCACGTAGGGCTAGGAGTGTGGTATGGGAAATTACACGGTGATTACTGTATGAGTTGGGACGCGAGTCGAGAGTATACTCTTAATACGCACATAAATGTTGGCAATCAATCGCCAAATGGTTTGCCATCCCTGCTCCAGGGTGATACCATGAAAACGGTTTTGCGTTCTTTTGTCTTTTGAACAAGATTTTGGTCAATTCAAATACTGGAGGTTCACAGTTGGGTACAAAGGTTTTTTACACATTAGAAGAAAACGTATCCAACGAATACAATTTGAGTCGATGGTGCTTAGGGCTTCTTTTGAACTTTCAACTGAAATAAGTAGATTTTAGATACAGGAATAGTGTGCATATGAAAATTGTTTTAAAGTATCAATCTATTATATATTAAACTTTTAAACAAATGATGACATTATTATTTCCACTTCTTTCTCAATCATAAGCTTAAATTTATCTAGAAAATTTATTTATATAAACATACAACATAAAAATAACTGATTTGTCATATGATATAGCTCTGAATCTAGGAATTTGGTGAATGATTGCACATGGTTTTATTAAAGACTTGACTGACATTTAAATGAAGCTTTTATCCCATTTTCTAATGTGCTACAAATATTTTTCAGGGCAGCAATTTATATTCCCATTATGTACATCCAATTTCAGTGGCATTGAGGCTCCTTTTTTGCAATGACAACCTGAAATGTGTCCTTTCGTATGAAGGGCGATGCGATGTGCGAATGGGTGATTTGTTGTAAAAGCGCCCTCGACTCCCATTCCGTCAATGTCTTCGGGGCAACGCAGTTTGCATTTGCCATTGCTCGGAAGAAACGATCATGCGCTCAAATTCTGTGACCGTCTGATGTTTAAAGGGCATCGCTCCGCGACTCTCGACATCTTTTTCCCATCGCGAGACGCCGTATATCCATCTCGCTGAATCTTTTTTGCCTCCCTGTGTATCTTGCGAGATCGATTTCAGATGCTCGTCTCAGATGTGTACCCGGGACTGAGAAGCATACTTTAAGACTCCACTATCTTAGTTGAAACGCAATGCGTTGAATTACACTCAGCAAACCCGTGGGAGGGAAACTGAACATCATATCTCATATTTGACATTCTTGCATTGGGATTTCTTGACGCGGAAAACTGGAATAAACCCACAACGGAGCCGCATTTTCATAAACTCTGAGGCACGTCTCGGTGTGCTCTCTGAGGAAATAGATTCACCGTTTTTTAAACATATTCATTCGTAAATTCTGATGTTTTTTCCCATTTGTCGACTAAAAACGAATGCTTTTCACTCTAGTTCATAGAATATGCACACATATAAAGACTTTCCTAGCAAAATAACGTCATCCAAGTCAAAAATACATTTAATATGTAATCAAAACGATGAGAATTATAATGAGTTAGAATATGAATAAGCTGCATCTTCCAGGATTACGAGAAAATATTTGCGGACATAATTCCGCTCTGGTGAATTTAACAAATCAAGAACAGAGAACATTTATCCGAACAATGACAGGAAAGATAGAAGAAAACCTCACGGAAAATCAATTTGAATTCGTGAAAATCGAGGAACAAGCGAGGAAATACTCAGCTTAAGGTATTGGTCGGAAAAATGATCTACGAAAACAAGCTATTATAGTATATAAAGAATTCATGGACTTGGAGAAGACCTTTGACAGCCACGAATGGAAAAAGATCTTCAAGATGGAATGTACTGCGATGACAAAAGAATAATCAATCAACTCTGCATGAATCGGGTGGGTACCAACCATGAACATGTAAAGCGGAACTAAAATAGAAGCTAAAAATAAGATAAAAGAGTTGGAAAAAATACAACATCTCTTCAGAAATATTCAACGTATATCTATCTATAAGTGGCAACAAAAGAGGCACAATATTTGGAAATCAAAGTAATGGACGAGAAACTAACACTCTCCGCATCGCAGCATTAGCGAAATCGTGAGAAGATAAAATAAATATAATATGAGCACCAACAAAAAAAAAACACTAAAACCCTTGTGTGTGAAAGAGAGAAGCTAAAAGCAAATATCACAATTAGCGGAGTAAAATTAGGGAAAGAGGTGGTCGGCAGTTTAATTTGGCATTGAATACGATCGACCGACATAATACGTTCATAATAAATAATATGTTCAAAGAGTGTAAGTTTGAATACAAAGCAGCATCTTGCCAAAACTTTCTGATACAAAATTTCACTCTAAGAAACAGAGATATGAAACATTAGAAACGTGGACGAGCAAAAAATGGAAGCCTTTGAAACATGGTGCCAAATGAGAATGCTGAAGATTAAATGGGTAGACAAAGTGAGAGACTAGGAATAATAGATAAGAATAGTGGAAGGAAAGGACTATAAGGAGAGCTCTATGGTGAAGAAGAGCTAGATGAATTGTACGCATCTTGAGCCATAACTGATTAGTTATAAATGCAGTATAAAGGAAAATTAGAGTGAAGATCCAGTAAGGAAGACCAGGAGATAAGAAAGTACTTGGGATCCATTAAGGATGACTTGGAAGAGAAAACCTATTAGTGACAGAGGGTATTAAAACTGAACGGACTGTACCCAGAGATGAATGGAGGGCTGCAGTAAACCAATCTTAAGTTCAAATACTGATGATGACATTCCATTAAATTGCGAGTTATTCCTATACTGCCATGAAGTATTGGAAGCGGAAATTTTGTATCGTACTCGAATGTATACTTTCAAATAATTTAATGAGAGAATAATAGTGATTTTGCTATGGCTAACATTTTTCCTTTCTTCAAAATAATCGTATCTTAATACGAGTTGATCTGCAGATCGAGTCTTATTCCTTACAAATATATTTTTCAATAGCTCCTAAATACTCTTTTTCAAGTATTACTCTTTTCTATTTTATTATAAACAGGTTAATTTGATAACGTAGTATCTAAATAATCTAAATATAAAAGGTTTGTATAAAAAGTATCGGTAGCGATTTTCCTGACGTGTACGTGAAGTGCTGAATTCCGACCGCCGGTTGTTAGGTGTGTGCATGATCGCAGACTATATAGTATATTGGCATTGATAAGAACATTGAACACATCATTATCACTGACAATTTGACGATACGAAAGATCTGCGGTGAACTCATCCTCCCAAAGGTCTTACAAAGGGATAACCAAGCGCAGAGTCGAGTGTCTGCTTGCAAAGACCTTCTGACCTGGCAAAAAACGGCATCGTGACAAAATATTAAACCCCCTTACAGCCCCGAATTGGCACTAGCAGACTATATTTTATTCCCAAAAGTAAAATCTTTCCTCGGAGGACACCACCATGCGATTCTAAGTACCTTAAAAGAAGCTTGCACGCGTATCTTTAAGGACCTTCCGCCTACCAGGGGGCCTTCGAGTCGTGGCAAAGACACTGGCAAAAGTATATCGACGCTCAAGGGATGTACTCCAATGAATTTTGAGGCTCTGCAGCAATATATGAAATGAATCTATTTTTCCGAAAATATTCCCGATAATTTTAATACAAAAATAGTAGTTTATATAACTCTACTAATCAAAAGACGGGTAAATCCGAACAGATTGCACAAAGGTACATGGGTCTTTTGTGTGAAGACAAGGTACAATACCATTACATATTGTCTTAGAGTTAGTAAAAATATTCCTTTGGTGACAGAATGTTAGGATAATGTCGCGGCATTGAAAAAATTGAATAAAAAATGAACAAAATGACCTTTTTACCAAATGGGCAAACATTTTTCTGGAGAGATGGACCGCGATTCGGGCCCACCATGATGCGGGTGTCGCTGGCCGGCACCGCCGACCGCCGCACCAAGTGCTGGAGGGCAATAGAAGTTGGACGCAATGACTGCGCTAAGGAAGGAGGACGAAGAAGGCGGAGGGTCTTATTATCCGGGAGATACCGATGCCGGCCGAGTGGGGGGTGGATGGGCGGGCGGGAGAGGGGTACAGAAAGGGGTGGCGCCGAGACGTAGGCGCGTTAGGGGAAGAAGGGGGTGGGGCGAGTGACTGCTGGCGACTGGAACGACGGGGCGGACGGGGGTTGGCGGGAGGGGGATGGAGGTCGCGAGATGCGGCAATGGAGGGGAGGGCAAGTGGCGGGAAGGAGAAGGGGTGGGAAAAAATGTTACGAGAAAGGAAGGCTCCGTGACGTGGAACTAGGAAGAATGAAGGGAAGTGGAGGAGGAGGAGGAGAAGAGAGAGAGAGAGGAGGGGTGAAGGCGAGTGGGTCGAAGCGTGTTCCCTTGGGACGGAGGGAGTGATGGGAGGGCGGGGGAGGAGGAAGTGGCCGTGGGGGCCGTCGGCGACGCGTAGGTGAGGAGGCAGGCCAGGAGATGGGAGGGGCTGGTGAGGAAGGGCACCGCTGGGCGGCAGCACACCCACCACCCCACCGGACGGGGCGGGTGGCCGGGAGCGGACAGGGCAACAACAGGGGAGATGGATCCGGAAATACGAAGTTATAGAGAATGCATCATTGAGGGAAGGAAGGCCTCGGGTGAGGTGGAGGAAAGAGAGAGGTATTTTGGATGGCGGGGGGTAGAACCAGGGGTGGCAAGGCGTTTGTGCGAGGAGTCAAGAGATGTAAAATGGGCGTTGCCGGGTTTTCGGAAAGGGAAGGAATGGAGATGGAGAGAGAGAGGAGACCAGGGAACAGGAAATGAAGAAAAACAATGTCTCCCGTCGAGAATGGAAGATGGGAAGCTGAAAAGGGGATGTAAATATGTATTACGTGCGAAGTGGGGAGAAGGGAGCGGGGTGTGGGTGGGTGGGGAGGAAACTGGGCCATTGGTGGAGAGAAAGGGGCGACAGAGGACGGCGGAGGAGATTTGTAGAGGAAACAATGAGGTAAAGACTTATGAATTATAGAACTAGTATTGTATGAAAATAGTGCAGGAGATGTCCTATGCAATTTCTATCTAATTCATGAATATTGAAATACACGTAACAGAAAAACATAACCAATGTAATTGAAACAATATTACTTGTTTCTTCAAGCTATTTTGCCAAAATGAGTTTGACGCTATATTTAAACGTATGAAAGTTTATCACAATATGTACATGAGAAATTTTATGTAAGTCAATATATGCACTCTATCCAAATGTGTATGAATGCCTTTTACTATTTAAACTTTGTAAATCCTCTCATTTTGGATCCTGTCGAGTAAAAGTGTGTGGAATAGCAAAGTATTTTTTTTCTCTTTCTTTTACCCTCACCATGAAGGAATTCCACAAAGTTAAGCCTGAAACTGTTAGCTTGAATCCAGTCGGCAGTCTATGGGTATGCAATCAGGTTATAACACACCAAATCTTGATTTATACAAAACAGCTGAACTAAAAACATGGGAATGGAGAGAATGTTTTTACTAAAACTCAGAAAGGCATTGGATTGCTGAGTACACATTCTTGATTACACTTCCTTCCTAATAACACATCTTTTTTTCCAGATACAATATGTGAATGTTCTATATTAACACTTTAAAAGTCTAAAAAATTCAAATTATAATATTAATAAAACTTGCGTGTGTAACACATGCATAAAGTGGTCTGAAATACTAACAATGTTTACAAGAAAAAATAACTATTCACTTGTAACAGATTCGCTCAAAGATGCTTACAGAACTGGTACAGTATCGGTGCCAAACTAATTTTTGAATTTTACTGTCATCTTCCAGCCAACAACAAGCTCTTCAGAAACCAGCCTAATTTAAAATACGAATAATTTCCAATTCATTTCGCCTTTGGAAAATAAGGCGGCAGGGATATATAAGATAATATAAAACCCTGCTGATGGCTAACACGCGATGGCGCAATAGAGATGCGCGTCCTTATGCTCCCTATTCTACGTCGGGTGACGAAATCAAGAAAGCAGGTGGAGCAACAATAGTCGATAGGCAGGAAGCAAAAGGAGAGGAGGTTGGAAGAAAAGGGGTTAGCATACAAAGGAAATTATCCGACGAGATCCTCGGTAACCAGAAATAGTGTCCTCTTGGGGTCGAGCTGAAATGCGATGACGCGCCACCGTTGCCGACGAGAATCGAAGCGAGGAACGAGGAAAAGCTTCTCTGGTGTGGGGTGAGGGGGGGATGGGCTCCGGCGGGGGGAAGGGAAGGAGGAGAACGGAAGAAAGGGGAGGAGGGAAAGCGAGGGTTGGACTATGCGGGCGGTCGGGGAAGGATGTAAGGGTCCCAGCGGACAGGGCGCGGGGCATGATTGAGGGTCCTGGCGATGGGAGGCGATAGGGAAATCGGGGTGGGGGGGAGGTTGGCGGGACGCGGAGGTTTTGCGATCCCGAACCGTGGAAAAGTTTCGGAAAAAGAGAGAATGGGAGCAACGGAGGAGGGAAGCAAACTTCATATCCGAGGGTGTGGGGAGGAGACGGCCGCGAGGGGATGAAGCAGGAGCATGAGGAGGGTGAGGAGGAATGGGGGGGAAGAGGAGTGGGGAGAGAGAAACGTTAAGGCGGAAATTAAAGTCCAGGAAAAATACGAGTCACAGAAGATTGTTTGAAGACTACCATGGAGTCCACGAAGAGAGATGATGATATATCATCGGGCGAATATATTCGGTTTATCATACATAAATCACTCATCTTTTCGAGAGGCGAAACAATGCAGTCCTCTCCGGGCGAAAAAGCAGGAGGGACCGTTATCAAATACAGATAAATATTGCCATATACAAAGTTTATGAATTCTCTGGACTTGTATTTTTTTCCGTGGGGGAAGCGAAGTGGATAATCTCTTTATGAACGCCAAAGTTGGACTTCTCGCCTCGATAGTTCCCCTCGGCGAAGTACCTTTGGCCTTCCAAAACACTTTGGAAGTTTGTTGGGTACTGAGATAGCCTGATGATATGAGGGTTACACATCGAAGGTCGCTTACAAATAAATTTCGTTTAGTAAAAAGTTAA
Source organism: Hetaerina titia (assembly GCA_037158775.1). NCBI lineage: Eukaryota > Metazoa > Arthropoda > Insecta > Odonata > Calopterygidae > Hetaerina > Hetaerina titia. Next base: position 135,211,320 of record CM073769.1, read on the forward strand.
TTTTTTTATTTGGATACAAACATGTATCACTTAAGAAAAATCTAATTTCAATTTATTTTTTCTCCTCAATTTTTGAAATCACTCTTGAAAACTACATATTTTCATCACACGAAAAATGAATCATTGGCTGTAATGAATCTCGCGTAATGGTGCAAAATTATCCTCGGGCTTTCATCAGTCGACCAAATCTATACAGACTCCCATCAACAAAGTAACAAGTTTACGTTTCTAATTGAGAACATGTAAAGGATGACGTGGCGAACGCGGGAGGGGAATAAAAAAATGGGAAGGGAAACTTAAATTGCTTATTAATAGCGGGGACGGGTAAATTACGGATAGAGGGAAGCAGAGAGGGTGAAAACGGTGGTGGGTGAGCTCTTTTCGGGAGGAGAGACGGTTTACGGAGGCGAAGGGGAGGGAGGAGAGGGGCAGTGGAGTGTACGGCCCAAAAGAAGGACGGGGTCGGAGAGGAATTAGTTCTACACAAAAGGGCGGCGGTGACGGAGGAGAGTCAGAAGGATAGAAGCGGGGGAGAGTGGATCGCGAATGAAGGGAAGGGGGGAAGGAGGAGGGGGAGGTTTGTGGAATGAGAGGGGGGATATGGGGTGGACTGGGGGGCAATGAATTGAATGGGCGGGCTGAGAGGGGTTTTTCGAGGCGTGGCCAGCAGATGGGAAGCGGTTTTTCGGCGAAAGAACGACATCATAGTGACTTCCTCTTTGAAACTGGCGAACCACCAGGGTGCCTTTTAATTGGATTCCAAAGCGATGATTTCCTGAAAACTTGGTAATTTTCTAATTTATGCGCCAAAGGAGAAGCGGCGGGGAATGAAAATCGGGATAAAATGGGAGTTTTTTTAGGGTGAGAGCGGGAAGTGGGGGTGTCTCTGGGGATGGAGTGGGAACGGAGATGGGAAGGCGGAGAGGAAAATGAGAGAAGGCGGGATTGGGAGATGGAGAGAGGCCTCTGTGTACGTCTGTCGGGTAAAAGAGATGAATTATTGTAGAATGCAGCGGAGGAGGAACAAAAGATGCAAGACGGTTCAATAGTTAAGAAATTACCAAGGGAACGAGTAAAGGAACTTCCTTATGGTACATCGTAGGGAGCTTTTTATCCCCTCCTCAAAACTCAATAAAGTTTTCATCAAGAGTATATTTTATAAGTTTCCCTTGAAGGAGTCGTAAAAGATTTTTCCAATTAAGATTATTTCAGCTTATATTTTTTTGCCGGAGCAAAGGGATCTCAGAATCTTCAGAGAGAGCATTAAATTACCCTAAGAGCGTGAAACGTTCGGGGATTTTTCTCTTCAGGCCATGAAAGAGACGAGAAGGAGAGAAATTTGAAGACCTGCCGATATTGGGCAGACAAAAGAAGCGCGCTCCAAAGTATGAACTGCGCATCATCCAATGTTTTGAAGTGTGCTTGGGGAAACAATTAGGATAGTTCTATTATTACGCTTTTCTAAGGTAGAGAGGAAGCTAGGAAAACTTGCAGCGTAGCAGTTGAAACTTAAAGAAGGCACAAGAATTTGGTCAAGCTTTGGTTGATTCTCCATGACAAGAGACATGGTTGAGGGCTAATATGATATACGTAGTGTATTAGGCTAACATCACAAATATTATGAATAAGTACTGAAAAATTGGGAGTTAGAAAGGGTCATATTTGAAGAACATACGTTTTCAGCTATAGATTTTTGTGGATCCGTCATCGCCTCCCCAACATTTTTGCGAAATAATTCATAATTACAGATTCACGGTGGACACTAATGAACAGGGGTTAAGTGTATATACCTTTATCTTCATAAACCTAACGGTTAAGGCTGGAAATAAAATAAAGGAACCAGGATTTCAAAGAGAGAGAAGGCAGAAGGCATGCACAAAAGCAATAAATCCCTCATGATGGCTTCATGACGTCGCCATTTTTCAACTGTAGCATTTGTATCGTCGACTTGTACTGGGTGAAGGAAAAACTAAGCTACGTGGACATGCGGGTATTTTTTTACTTCCCTTCGACCTCTTTGCTCATGCCTTTACTCAGTACCAATCATGTTGGACCGGATTCCCTTCGTGTTAACCAAATCGATTTCTTACTCGACTTCTCCTCTGAAAAAGACTAAGAGCCTGAGTTCGTGGTCCACAAAAAGAAGGGAGGGAAAGAGACGTGAGGAGGTGAAGGAGCAGATCTCTTGGATTCATAAAAAAACGGTCTTCGAGGAAAAGAAGTCTTATTCGTGAGGAGAAGATGGAGGAAAAAAGAGAAGGGATGTAGTGAAAGCTAGATGAAGAGGAAGGGAAAGAGGGAGAGGGAAAAGTTAGGACGTGAGTGAAAAAAAAATGTGTGGAGAGGGGTGTAGCGGTCAGGGGCCCGAGTAAATGGTTTGTGGGTGGGAAGGAGGGTTTTGGTGGAGCAAACAGAAGAAGATTTTCGGCGGAGGGGGTGAGAGTAAAAGAAACTCGAGCTGGGGACCGCGAGCCGGGGGAGGGGAGAAAGAGAGGTGTTGGGGGGGGGTGGTCAGGGAGAGAGAGGGGGGTGAGAATAAATTTGACTCGCGAGCGGAGGTCAGAAATATCCTAGAGCGGGACATATTGTGGTGACTTGAAAAGTGCCGTAAATTTCCACCTTCAAGTCTCTTCCGCCGTCTCCTCTCCTCCCTCAACATTTCAGTTTCCTCCCCGTCGCAAACCCGGGTCATACGAAACTCTTGCAGCCCCTGGCCGGTCCTCTCTTTCTTTCTGCGCACGTATAAATCAGAAGCGTTCTCTTTTCTTTTTGCCACTACGTCCTCTCACTGCTGCTGTTGGTCGTCGCGGCTTGCCTGGACGGAGCACCTTATCTTCCTTCGCTGACTGCTGGAGCCGGAGTAGGCTATGCCACACGCGCACTCACTTACTGGTATGCCTCCTGTGCTAATATATGCGCTGCACTGTTTGTTTCCGACAGCGCGAGACTTAAAGGGTTACACCTCATGGAATAGGATTCTTCGAGGGGGAGGAGGGACGCCGCTGTGAGGCGCCAGCGTCGGTATTCCCACTCCCGAGTCCTCTTGACCCCTCTCCCCGTCCGCCAACATTCCCGCCCTCCTCGGGCCCTTTCTCCGTGGTCCAGCGGGTGGCAAGGCGACGTTGAGTGTGATTGATCTGCGGCAGAGGAGGGCGTCCGAGAAGCCGGGTCCGGTTGGAAGTTTTAAGGGGTTAAAAAAAAGGGGTTGGTCAGAAAGGAAATTGAAGAAGACTTGGATGCCGGCGAAATGGGGATCTGTGAGGGGGTTTGGTGGGGAAGAGGTTGCTTCCGTAGATGAACGCAAATGGACGGAGTCCAATGAAAGGATATCGAGAGGGTAGAGGGCGGGAATGGGATTGGGCAATGGATGTTCTCAAGGAGGTCTAGAGGTGTGAGTGTCCCACGTCGTTTTCGGGTGCATGCAATAGGGAGACCGACCAAATGCCAGGTCTTCTTTAATATTTTCCAGTAAAGTAGCAATAACGATAATTAATTAGAAAATTCGCTCCAACCACAACAAAATTTTATGATTTTGAATAAAAAACTTAGTTCACGGATAAAAGTTACGAATTATAATAATTTCATCACTATACGCAGGTAGGCTAAAAGCTAATGCACACATACTTGTATACCGCAAAAAAAAATTACCTTCAGAAGCACTTCTGGTGGCATGTGGAAATTGAATTCCCCCTCAACACACATTCGCAGGTTTAAGGTCGTTATGTTCATCCAGTGTATTTTGAGAGGCGGAAGTATGGAGACGTGTTTTAGTCCTGTGTCAACGTTATGTTATGTCTAGTGCTATGTTAAACAGCGTCCTGTTATCGAATTTTAACTGCTGAAAAAGAGACTCCTACTGAGATCCATCGTCATTTAAAGGCTATTTATTGTGACAATATTGTTGATAGGTCTACTGTAAATCGATGGGTAGTAAAATCTCGTGGTTACGAGCCTGGATAAGCGGTAATTGTTGATGAAGCACGTAGTGAAGTCCGATCACTGCAACAGACAAAGATTTGATTAAAAATGACTGGCGAATCACACAAAAGCGTATCGCAAACCATATTGGAATATCCAAGGAACGTGTCGGCTTCATTACTGAATATTTGGGATAGCGTAAAATCTTTGCACGATGGGTACCACGCCGTCTCGCAGAAGAAAGCAAACAAAACCCTCCTTATTCCCCCGATCTTACGCCTTGCGATTTTTATTTTTTTCATCAACTAAAGAGATACCTCAAGGGTAATCATTACACCTCGGACGATAAAGTGAAGGCAAAAATTCGATAACAGGACACTGTTTAACTCCCGGTGACATAGCACTAGAACACACCTCCATACTTCGGCTTCTCCATACTGGATTGATATAACGACCTCAAACCTGCGCATCCGTGTTGAGGGGGAGTGTTACTTCCCCATCACACCAGGAATGCTTCTGAAGGTAATTTTTTTGCGGGTTTACAAGCATGTGTGCATTAGTTTACAAACTACCCTCGTACTTTCAGGTCAATTGGAGTAATTTACGATGCGTGATAATTCATCGAAGTTGCTTTATCATAATAATTACAACAAAATCCAAATTTTTCAATGTAAAACCAAACATACATATCAATCATTAATTTGAACAACAAATTTCTGATTATAATGTGCACCAACTAAACCAAAAAATAATTTTCTGCAATTTCTACTCAATAGAGTCCCGTTTGCTGATTAAAAAGGAATTTTTAAATAATGAAAAATAATTTATATTTTGAAATATCGGACTAAAAATGGCGAAAAAGCTAAAATATCACGAAGTTTAAAATAAGCTACTCGATCTTACTTTTGAAACCAGTTAAAAAATTATTGATTTATCACATTCCGATTCCGCTAGGCCTCAAGAAAATGGTGTCATGTATTCAGCGTCGAAATAACAAATATGGTAGATTCAAAATTAAATCTCACCACTTAAAATATCTAATGAAGCATTAATTAGTCATTAAGGTTCAAATAGTATTTCACGAGTATGAATGTAACGCATTTTAAAACGTTTTGAAGCATTAAGATTTTATTGACGGGAAAATATCGCCCAAAAAAATAATTATGATAAAAAAGCTCGTGAAAGCCTACACACAGCGATTGAAGTAATTTAAAATGCTTTGAGCTTTAAACGGGATGCCCCAGTTTCAAATTTTTAGAATTTCTGATAAAATATTTTTTTGTTTCTCATATACCTCATACTATTTTGATAAATTTCATTAAATGATTGTTAACAAAGGTGTTTAATGCAAAAGGGATAAATCTTAATTGCAGACATATTCGTAAAAAATATGCTGGTAAAATGAGTACAAATTACATTAAAACTAAATAAAGGAATATTATGAGACAATAGAGAGAGATACGATAAATTATACAATTATTATAAAAATATTAAATATTATAATTTAATAACAAATATAATTTCATCAGACATGAGACATTCGAGTTAATAATATTTATACCTTATGATACATTAATTCATTTTAAACAATTGCCAGAAAACGGTGCATAAATATTACCAAATATTTTATAACATTATTTTAATTGGGTGAATGTTATCCATAAATATTTGTCGAAGCTAAACATGTTTCCGAATTCATCATTTATATATAATGTTTGCACAAATAATATAATAATTTTTAGAAAAAATCATAATGTAATAAATTGTCACACTCGCTTAAATCTGTCTAATTCTCAATATGATTGATTAAAATAAAATAAATGTAAAAAAAACCGCATTGAGGCATCAAGTTTTTAACTGACTTAAATATTTTTTTACCCTGCGTAATAATTTCAAAACTATCCAAAACTATATATTAAACTTCGATTAAAATATCTAAAATGTTTACTAAAATGGATGAGTAACATTAATTTCAGATTAAATGCTGTGCTTCAGCCTTGTGAATAAGTAAATTCAACATTTCTTTACTCACTAAATCATTACTTCAATTCTTCTTCCGTTGAAACATATTTGAATTAATTTACAAATAACATTTTCTAAGTAAATTAAACATTTTCAAAATTATATTTCTGCTATCTAGATATAAAATGTCATCGAATGCACCAAAACAAAACGACAAAAGCGTTGACATATCAATTTCAATTACTTGAGCATAAATTAGTGGTTGAATACGCATTAAGATCCTTTTGAATTGGAAAAATTGTTATTATTGTTAATAATTTTCCTGAAACATTACAAGTTGCGTAATACTTTATGAACTTAATTTTATTTACCTAATCAAATATCTACATACCGGTATATTTAAATGAGTCAGCATCAGCGGCGCTAAATTGAAAGTAGTTTAGCTTTATAAGGAGTGTCTTTTTATCCAATGGCCTGATTTATTTCAGAAATTCCTTTAATACTTGGGAAGTTTCAAAGTTAACTCTCATGAAATGGTTCACCCCTTTCAATTTATGAACTCTTCGAAGAATTTAGAACTTCTACGTAATTTCTATATTTACAAAATAGTCTGTTAATCTGTTAGCAATTGCGTGTGCTGACCTTATGTTAGCAAGTTCATACACTTTGAGTGTCCTTGCGGTCCAACATGGTTCCAAAGATAGCTTTACTACAAGTGAAGTGATGAGGATTACGATTTCCATCAGTCGTAATAAAGAGTTTAGCAGGTTTCTGGATTAATCCATCTCACTTTTAATTCCATTTGAAACGAGGGCACATAGATGGAGCGGTAACTAGTAACAGTTGATGTATCCAGTTAAGACTTGAATGTTAATCAATATATTCTACAATATTTCATTTTAAGTATGGTAATATTCTTAATTTACCTTTATTCTGAATAAAAATAGTTAGAAATATTAATAAAATCTCAGTAGTTTTAAACGTAAATTTTATTATGGAGCAGTCATGTTAATATTCCAGCACATGAAAATATGACGTGTTAGCAAATAATTAATTTAATTATACTTGAAGAATTTACATGGTGTTCATTCGCCAATATGACAGCATTTTACCATTAACTTTGGAGATGGGGCTAATTTTGAAGCAGCAATATAAATATACGTAATAAAATGATGGAACACATTTAATCAATTTAAAAAACGCAATGAAGCTTAATGTTTTTGCTTGAAGTCCATAAAACTGACCGTGCATTGAAATTATGTGTGTTTGAAATTAAATAGTTCTATTTAAATATCCTCCTGCTCCTTGTTTCAGAAACCGGATTAAATTTTTCAGAGGGGATATCTATCCCTTCTATTATTTTATGATTTAATTTAATGAAACCGCTTCACGTATTCATTATCCAACAGGGGGATCTGAAAGGGGTCGCTCTCTTCTTTGGCGACAAATTGTAATGGCAACTTTGTAGTTATGTCCCTAAGTCAACATTGGAGTTATATCCCTAAGTCGCCCATACCCCGACTGAATCTCTGCGGAAGGAACCAGGATGTCTTTATATTTGGAGATACGACCTGGATTAGAATGGAGCTTTGTGCGTTTTTAGTCTCAGTTTATTACCAATAAACATACTTAGCCCATTGTGAAAGCATTGAACAGCGATACGCCATCAAGTTTTGCGCGCAGACTGGAACGAACGGAACCGATACATTCCAGATGCTTCAAGAGACCTTCAAGGATGACTGCATGTCAAGGTCACAGTCCGGGAGGAGGCAAAAGGCGTTCAAGGAGGGCCGGGAGAAGCTCGCCTACGAACCCCGTCCTTGGAGCCCAACAATTTCCAGAACAGACGAAAACGTGAATGGTGTGCGCGAGTTTTTGCATCCCAAACGTCGATTGAGTACCCAGCAAATTGTTGACACTCTACACATGTCCTCATATGCGGTGATAGTGCCCGAGGATCTGGAAATACGCAAGGTCTGCACATAGCTGGTGCCGAAAGTTTTGAGGGAAGTCCAGAAAGAACTTCGAGTTTTGCGCTGTCTACAATTGTTGGATTTCATTCAAAATGAGCTGGACTTTTTTAACTCTGTTGTAACTGGATACGACTCCTGGATGTTTGAGTACGACCCAGAATCGAAAAGACAGAGCAGCGAGTGGCACACAAAATCATCTCCCGGCCCCAAACAAAGCGCGAAAGAGCAAGTCTCCCATCAAAAAGATGCTCATTGCCTTCTTTGGCGTCTGAAGATTCGTCCATTTTGAGTTTGGACCGCAGGGAGAAAATGTCAACTCAGCTTTTTACCTGGAAGTGTTCGAGATATTGAAACATCTGGTCGCGCGCAGGAGGGCTAACATCGATGACACGGCCAATCTCCTTCATGACAATGCCCCCAGCCACACTTCCCTCATCGTTACCAACTTCATGGCCCGGAGTACCCCGGTGGTCCCCCAGCCACCTTATAGTCCCGAACAGCACTTTTGGCCTTTACTTCGGACAACACGATAGTAACAACAACACTAACACCCCAGTCCTAAGTGGAAAAATCCCACCCTGGCGGGAATCGAACCCGCGACCCTTGGATTGGCAGGCAAGGACGTTACCCCGCAGCCAACGGGACCGGTTCCCCGACTGAAGAGAGAGAGAGCTGAAAGCAAAGCATTGGGAGGAGACCGTAAAAAACATCCATGTTACTCAACGTTCCAGAGAGACATTCCCATCGAGAAGTTTCAGGGTGCCTTCCAGGCGTGGCAGACACGTCTCGTGTACTGATGCAGGGGAAATATGTTTGGAAGAATCTTAAGCATTTGTACAAGTTCGATCAAGAAATCTATTTTTCCAAGAGAATGCGCATTAATTTTATAGTGAGCCCTGTATATTGCATTAAAAGGTAAGTTTTAAGTCAAACTTTGCTCATATTTCAACAATTTTCAAAGCCTTATTAGACATACTGTGATTAAAATGTACCGTAAACTTTAAGTATGACGTTCGTACACTTGGTATCAAGTACACGAAGCTTAAAATATTAACAAATATTATGAAAATACATTTCGTGGAAACACCGATCAAAAGAATTTTCGGCAAATATTTCATGCTTAGCTTTCTAATATTTAACCAACTAACAATATTAAAAACCTGAATTATAAGTTAGGTGAAAACTTGAGTAAACAAGAAATAGCTGTCATTAATAATGTTTAACCCAAAGAATGAAAGTTTACAAAAAATCATAATGTACTCAAAAATGTTTTTGTTGATATGCTGCTTCATGCTTAGTACCCGCTCTGACTGAAGGGATTTTACACTTTACGTAGAGACAATGAAAATTAGAAAACACACCTACATCCTTCAACATGGAAGCAATATGCGAGAGTTGATTTAATATGACGTTTCGAACCAAAGTATCAAAAACAAAGTATATCCTTTTTTAAAGTACGACTCCGTCTTTTAACCAAATACCATGGAAAATTTTTAAACTGGGATTATTGCAACTCACAATTTCTTTCGGGATCACTTGAAATATCCATACTTAGGTTAATGTTTTCAATTATTTCCTATTTAGAAGCCCAGGAATCGTTGGGAATGAGCATCATTCACAATTATGCAAATGGAAAAACTCAATACTCCCTTTTACTAAGGCTTGTTCGTCATATAATAGCTGCCATTACCGAAGGTGGGAAGGAGCAAAAAGAGAGGATCTTACATTGCCGAGACATCCCAAGTGAGTGATTAATCCGTTCTCCATCTCGCTCTCTACTCCAGCACCATGTTCTGAGAAATTCCATTTAATGACCTTTTCATTAGTAACGACAAGATAATGGAATGCGTTCCGCTTATTTTTCCCGTCACTGCACCTTTTGAATGGATCTTTGGAGCGAAAAAAGGAACATTCTGTTTTATTTTCAAATTAACGCTTTGCTTGAGAATGCCTTTACGATTTCCTAGTAACCGATTCTCACTGTTTGATTAGTGGACAGATAATTAATGGGAGCTGAGGTCGTTGGCAGAGAGAGAGCATGGGGACGAAGGTGGAAACAGAGGAGAGAGGGGGAGGAGGGGAGAAGCGTCGGGAGGCGATCAAAGATCGTGGAAAGGGAGGGGGAATATTTTTGGACCGAAAGGTTGCCTCACCACTACTCTCCATCTGAAGTGGCCTTAGTCGGCCCGATAGAAGTGAATAGCCCCCCCCTCCATCCGGGCACATGCCGAAAGATATTAAAAATGTAGAAACTTATCCAATTAAATTCATAAAAAAATTGTTAAAATTCCGCTAGAAGATGAAAAATGAGTTTCCAATCCTTAATTTCGAATTCTTTCCCACAGCGTATAAAATAAGCGACACATGTGTACTTGTAAGGGAAAAGGGGTGAAAAGTGAATATTTGCCGGAGAATTATTTAATATATCCGCCGGTTCTTTTAAAGAGTAAAATGAACGGGAAGGAAAAGGGAAGCCTGAAGTTTTATTTTATTACCCAATGACCTTCGAAGAGGAGGGTGAGAGGAGAGGAGATGGGGCAGTGTTGAGCGGGAAAATTTTGGTGCAAATTCCCGTACGTGTGCGTGAAGGGGAAAGGAGGGGGTGTTGGGGGATTTAATGGGTGCGAGAGAGGAGAATGTGTGGACTCTGGGGAGCAGGGAAATCTCGTGGGAATGGAGGGATCCAGCATCCAGAGGTGTAATGGGAATTTGAGTGATAGATTACGACCACTACTAGGCCCCTCCACCCCTCACGCCACGTTCCCTTCTCCTGTCCCCCGGATTCCCCGAGACCTATCACCTATCTCTCCCTCCAATCCCCCTGCCCTGCCTTCCTCTCCTCTCCGATGACCCCCTTTCACCCCGCCACCACGCTGTCCATCCAACCCATCCCAGCCTACACCACCTCCCTCCCTCCTGGATCCCCCCCTTCTTACCGCCTATTTAACCTCATGCCCGGGCCGAAGAAAGGCGATGAAAAATAAATTCCCCGTGAGGGTCAACAGATGGGAAAGAAGACGGAAGCTTCAGGGTGTAGGGACGACGCGGAGTGGGGGTGGGGGGGTAGAAAGAGCCGGGGTTGGACTTAGGAGGGGAGGGTGGAGAAGGGTTCAGTGGAATTTCGGTTGGCGAGGGGGTTGGGGAGGGGCCGGGTGGGCTAGGGGAGGATATCCATCCCCGTAGTCAGGGAGGTCGTGTGGAGAGTGACAGGTTCTGACAGTCTGATGAAAAGGGGTGAGGGGGGGAGGTGGTGGGGAGAGAAAGAATGAGAAGGAAGATGATACGCGGTTTTGAAAAGGGAGGAGATCCCTTAAAGGGCTTAAGGGACAAGGGTAGGGACGTTGGTTAGGGGAACCCTGCCTTGAGGGCACAAGGGATAGGGGAATGAAGGCGTCGGACGGGAATTAAGGGGAAACTGGTTAAAGGGATGAGAATGGGAGGAGGGGGGTGGTGGAGTAGGGCAGTTGAGCTGGGTTAGGGGTTGGTCGTGAGACGAGAAAGAGAGTTCCCGGATTTCGAGTCACCGCCTCGAAGACAGATTCCATGATTTACGACTCGTAATGGCTAAACAAAGTTCCCGTCACCAAGACGATTCATCAAGATGGTTGGTCCTTTCTTCTTCCTCCATCCCTCCACTAAACCTTATCTCCTTTCTCCTTACTCTCCCTATCAGCACCTTCTATAACTCTCTCTCAATCCCCCAAAGGCGTCTTTTAATCTCCTCGGACTCCCCCTTACCCGTTCCCCCACTGCACTCACAGGTGCGCGGGAATTGGTGTACTTATTTTGTAAAAATGTTAAATGATTCAGGATAGAATAAATTTACAAGCTTGCTTGGTCCATTATCTCGCCTTAAGAACCGATTAAAAGGAGTGCTGCTGAAGATTGATTTTGTGGAATAGAGTAAGCACTTCCTTAATCTGTTGCGGGTTTCAATCCAATGGAAAAACACCCTTAGCACTAACTGGAGCTCAGGATAGAATCTGATTTCGAAATAATCACCTTTACCGAATTAAAAATGCATGCAAAAATGGCGATAGAGCTTGATGCAATAATTACATTAATCTTGGATCATTCTCCACCTAGGAATAATTGGACTTATTATTTAGTGCACACTGATTTATATAAGAAAGTTAAAATTACCCATTTATCAGTTTTAATGAACCAAGGGATGAATTAAAATATTTGTCACTGCTAAATATTAATATTTTAGCATATTATTGATTGATTCATTGAGATAACATAGACCATATTAGCGTATTGGTAGACGAATGCAAATGATGGTATTCTCAGCTAGGACTCATTATATCTTACACTGTTATTTAAGGTTGATCACAGCATTTAATTAAGGGATTAATAAAAAGCAAATACTAACTATAATGGAATAACAAAAAAAATCCACAGAAAAATTGCTACCATAATGATATAACATATTAAAGAGTAATTTAAACTCCTCCTTTGAAAAACATATAATTCTTTTCTAACTAGCTCGCTCTCACAATCTGTCTACAACGATGATATTCAGAATCTCTTATGCTTAGAGTATAATGCGTTGATAAATACATGTGTAATGAGCAAATATAGCGATAAAAAAGTTATGACCAGAGGAAGGCATCAAACTTTTCCATTTGAATACGCAAGTACACGCGTCTTCGCAACTTTTACTTATTGTAAGGATATATTATTCAAAGCCTAAAACAGACGCTTGTCAATAGTGGTATAAGATAATCGCTAGCTATTAGATATATCACCGCCAATATTGGCAAATCATTTACCTGAAAAAACACTATCGACGAGGGAAAACATTATAAGGGTTATCAAGAAAGGACTTCAGTAAAGAGAAAGAATTATAAAACTTGATATTTATTTCCTTATTGTTAGTATTGTACTCTTTTCAAAGGCTATGCTTCATTCATTTTAACCTTTTTATGCAAGTAATAAGGATTTGTTGGACGAGATGAAGGGAGGAAAGAAGTACACAGAGATGGTTGCTGGATTGGGCTTTGTTTGAAGTTAAAAAATATTTGTATGATAGTTGTGTCCATCCAAAAACCTACCTTAACCGGTAGATTACCTAATGATAATAATAAGGATTTACAACATATCTTCGTCGTAGTTGTTCCGTTCGTGCGTATACGAATGTGAATGCAATCACGTCGGGAAGCTACTCTTGGATCGTTTTCAAAATCATAATAGCCACAAAAGTCATCGCATTTTATGCTAGGAATCCAATAAATAGCCTGTATGAATTCCTATGCCTCAGTCAATGATGCATGGTAGAGAGGGTCCGGGTTTCTGAGTAATTCCATTTCCAATAAAATTGTATCTCTATGGTTCACAGCGCTTGACGGCACGGGGACGAAAAGGGACGGAAAGTAATATGATCTGTTTTTCTCATACTTTTCCTCCAAAAATCGCATTTAGGTAGAAGAATGAACTGGACAAGGCTGGAATATCTGGGATTTGATCTTTTCCGTCTTATAACCTCAAGGAGGAGGCAAGGGAGTGGGTGGGGATGAGGGCTTCTGTAGGGGATGATGCTGAGGGGTTAGAGGCAATGGGAAGAAGGCTGACAGCGAGAGGGATAAGGTAAGTCGACGAAGAATGGGCAAAAAGTGCCCTTTTTGATTCTTTTAGTCTTCCAGCATTTTCTTTTACCATTCGGTTGGAGAAGAGCAATTTCCAATATTGCAAACCTGAAGCAGAAGAAAGGAAAGGGCAGGGGTCGGGTAAATATTTATAAATAAAATACGTATCCATGTACGCTTGCCTATATATAAGATCTGTGGCTTGATGCTCTGTTCGAAATGACCATTTTTTGCTTGGAATCAGAAACCTTCGTTCACCCCCACCTATCTTGCGTTATAGCCTGGTGATAGTGTGTGCATGAGTGAATGTATGTACGTATGTATGTGAATATATATATATGTATACTTACGAGTCGGTATATATTATATATGTGTATGTGTGTATATATATATGTATATATATCATATATATATATATATATATGTATAATTGTGGGTATATATCTATCTTGAAGAAAAATCTCACAGGTATTAATAATTTTTTAAACGGAGAAGCGGGGTAGTGCTAGCGAACAAAAAAACAGAGAAACACATAAAAATGAAACTCACCCGTATTCCGAATTATCAGAGGCCAAACCACCTTACATACACTCAAAAGCACATGAAAAAATATTCACTGACAGAAAATAATCTTCAATCGTATGATCACAGACGTGACGGTGACAGAAAACGCCGGAAAAGGACACAATCTTGGTACCTTCTCGTTGGTACGTTCTGAGTGACGAGCACCTCCACGCTCTGACCCCGGCCTGAGCTTGGCTCACTAAGAAATGCCCTACCCCTTCCTGCCAATTTTTCCTCTGCACACTCACCCTTGGATCCTTTTCACTCCAAAAAGTCCTCCCTTTCGCTCTCTTTTCCTTTCATTGCTCGTACTCGCGGTTTTCCATTTGAAATATTCAAGAATCAAAACGGTGAGTGAGTGTCCTGTTCCTTCTTTGCTACACCGCCACGCCAGTGATCACATAACTTATGTAGGTTTGCGTGCGTACGTGTGGGTCTGTGCAATATATGCGCGAACTGGTGTAATATGGCGGCGATAGCGCGGACTATAGCCCCACCCTCTAGCGGCGATAGTTGCCTGATATGCAATGAACTGTCTGTGCTTGGCGGATCGCCGAGCTGTGTGTATGGTACCAGTTATGTTAGTTTCTGTTGAACTTTTTTTTTTGGTTGTCGAAAATGAAAAGTGACGATATCACGGAGCAACGAATCAACATTAAGATTTTTGGTGAATTGCGGTAAAAGTTATCAAGTAATGTTACTGAAATGCTGACAGCTGTTTTCGTCGATAATGCACGGAGGAAAATATCCGTTTTCAAGTAGATTAGGCGTTTTAAAGATGGCCGACAAAACGCCACGGATGATGCAAGGCCGGAACGACCTTCCTTTGTTGACGACAACATTGATCTTGTGCGGTCCCTTGTCCTTACCGATCGTCGAAATAGTGTCCGAATGATAGCTGATAAACTGAATTTAAGAAAACCAACAGTGCACACTATTTTAACCGAGCATGAAGGATGGATCCTTCACCATGACAATGCATCTGCACATTAAGCCGTGATTGTTTGCCAGTTTATGGGAAAAACTTCAATCACCTTGATCCTTGAGCATCCTTCTTATTCACCAGATCTCGCCCCCTGCCACTTTTTCCTATTCCCAAAATGCAAAAATGTCATGAGAGGACATCACTGAGAAGATGTGGAAACAATAAAGCAGGAAACGACGAGACAACTAAGAAGCCTAACAGCCGAATACTTCCAAGGGTGCTTTAAACAGTGGAAAAGAAGATGGAATGAGTGCAGAGTAACAAATGGAGAGGACTTTGAAGAAGGGGACAAAATCGATTCAGATTAAATTTTGAAGGATAATGTTTTTTATGGCCTCAGGTCGCATATTCATAGGGCAGGCCTCGTATGTTTTTCTTTAGGACACTGAATTGAATAACTCACTTGGCCTGACATCCAACTTAAGGATTCACCTGGCACTTATCACGATCAAGGGACCTGGATGGTTGGTTCAGCTATGATATATATAAAAGAGCTACATTGATAACACGCTGTATATATCTATCATAACTCATCGGACGCTTGTGTCTTCACCGCTGCTGTCCTGGTTAACGATCACTTGGCTTGGCTATAAATCTTAATTTCATTGCTCACATGAAGCCATTAAATTTTCGAATCAGACATCCTAAGAAAATGGGGTAAGTTTGAGTGTTCATTAACATGCATAATGAATTATAAAAAAAGGTCAATTATTCAACCATTTGAGGAGGTAAATTTACAAAAATTCACATTTTTATTTTTATATCATCTTTTTAATGTTTAATAGATAGTGAATAAGTAGATTAAGAGGTATACATGTCAACTGGGCAATCTATATCAGGGATAAGGCTTTCCGGAAATGAATTTATTGCTTCGGAAGCTAAACTAGTATGTTCAATATTTTGGAAAACGAATTTACTCTATTATTGCGGGGTCAATGGGTGTATCACCGAGTTCGCGAATCTCTTATAACCTGGTGTTACTCTCGAAGAAGTCGTAGGTATAATTTAGTTGAGCTTGCTTGCGTCTCATGCGAGAGTAGTTTATTATCTTATTTATCTAAAATACAAGGCTTACTATGTCATCCCTCATTCAGAATTCTAAAAAATGTGCGTATAAATGCAATCTATAAACGATATTTAAATTATATCGATTCATAAAACGTTAAGGTAACTAGGCACAATCGCTCCTTTGTATAACTATTTCCGCGAAGGTCATTCACAATTCTTATTACAGGAAATTAAATCCTCATCGCGGCCTACCTATGACGGTATTATGCATGTTGTAAATGAATATGCTCGTTTTGTTGGTCTTATTCGTTCTCTATGAAATAGTCAATTTATGTATTTATCTTAAAAATTTTTCTTCTGCATAACTAGAAGTATAATAAGGCACTAAAATCGATAATTATATTGGTATATAGATGTGCTAATGACTGTATAACACTGATAAACAGATAGTATTGGATACAATTGTATGCATTAAAAGAAGTTATGTGAAAAATTAATTCACAGACGTGTTAAATAAAAATTACTTTAAAATTCTCTCAAAATTCTTTATGCTGAGAAAACTTTATATCTTTGTACTTAAAAATTCATAAAAAAATCATAAATAGGGTAAAAAAAGGATAAGACTTGCTAGAGTATCTTAAAAGAGATCTAGTAGGTTAAGAGTTTGTCAACTTTTTTGATTACCCTGATAGTATAACCAAGAGCTAATCCTAATCGAAGGGAAAAACCTTATATGTTCCACACTACTTTTGAGTACCTGACATTTCTCGAGTTAGATTTTTCTCTTTTAGCGTGTGTTATGGTCTTAATTAGTGCTTGACTTCCTTAGCATAAATGAATATTACCAACGAATTTTTTTAGAAATGAAAATATGCTCCCTCCCTTTTCAGAGGTGTGCTTAAGTATTTCCGCTTTATGGTAAAGAGGATAAAGTTGCATTATACTATCATTAAATTATTATTATTGCAAAATAGATGAGTGTTTGTGTGTGTGTGTGTGTGTGAGAGAGAGAGAGAGAGAGAGAGAGAGAGAGAGAGAGAGAGAGACAGAGAGAGAGCAATGAAACAGCAAAACGTTTTAAGACAGCCAGCCTTTAGCGGCGATAATCAGCAAAAATGTACATCCACTCACTGACAACCGAAAACACATTTGGCCCTAAATGCCAAAGCAATCCATCTATTAACGCATAACCATACACCTCTCCTCATAAATATGTTGTGTCTAAAATCTGATCAGAAGCGAATGTCTGAGGAATTCGTTTCATGGGAGTAACATGGTTGATGCTTTTGTTAACCTTTTGTTAAGCCGTCATGAATGACGGGAAGCCGGGGATACGTTTGATGAAGGAAATTCTTTGGAACGCCCGGGGCGGGAAGCAGAGTGTGAATTGTTAATCCGACCCGCAAATGAGATCGCCTCGGGGCTCGCGTAAAAGGAGAACTTTTCAAAGCACCACCGAAAAGCGTCGATATATAAATTAAGCGATTATCCCAAGAATTCCGAAGGGAAAAACGGGAAAGTTAAGGGTGCGGAGGAGAGGGTGCGGGGAGTGAGGGAGCCGAGGATAAAGCCCGGTGAGGTTCATTTAAACATCCATAGGAGACGAGGAGGATGGATATCTTTCACCGCGGATCCACAACACATGCGTACATATTTTTCAAAGGCAATATTGTTATTGCTGATACACACACAGGGGTCCATTTTTTATTAACCTTTTCCTCTCCTTCTCTACAGGCTCCCCACCGTGTCCATCCCCCCGAAAACTCGGCCTTTGCTTCGCCGCCAACTCGGGCCAATTTGTTCCCAAAATCCATTCAGTCCCTTTCGGAGCGACCGCGCACAAATTTTCAGGAAAAATCCCATTTTAGGCCCGGGCGCTTCCACATACACACACTCGCTTAAAACGACTCTTTTTTTTCATTCTCCCACCGTTCGCGCCATTTCAACTTCCTCACGCCGTCCTTCCTCCCCCCCCCCCCCGCGGCCCCCCAAACACCATCAACCCTAGCGTCGCCGCGTATATTCAGGCGCTGCCCCCTCCTACCCTCTTTGTTCCCCCGGGTCCCTACCTCCCACATTCACCAACCACCATCTCGCTGGAACTGCAACTCCATCACCATGAGCTGAATATAAAGTACTACTAGTGTCAAATAGACTTGAAACTCGCGAAATCCCTGTTCAGCCGCAAAATCTTTCCAGCGGGCACATTTCCCTCCCCCAATCCTTCCTCCCGCGTCATTGGCGGTCGCGATTCGCCCCACCACCCCACCTACCCTTAGGGCGTAGTTTCCTGGCACCGTCCGGGTCCCGCGGCAACCCTTACTCGTCCCTCGGACCCCCGTGCAAGTCCTTTGCCAATTGAACGGTACCGCAATTCCCTCCGAATCCGCTCCCTTTTCCTCCTCTGTCCCACCCTCTGGCCGCTCCGAATGGCAAACTCCTCACCCTGGAGACTCCCCATACTCCTCCTCCCACCCTTCCCCATTACCCCCATCCTTCTGTTCCCCCCCTACTCATTCTGCCCCGTCGCCAAAATCCCCTCCGTCGACGTCATTTGCTCGCTAAACGACAGTAATTGAATATCGGCGCCGATGTTAAAGACGGGTGATGATTCATGACCGAAGCCGGACTGACAGGAGCGGGGGAGAGGTGCGGACGAGGCGACAAAGGCCACGCCGGATAATGGCGTAATAGAGCGGGCGATGATACTGCGTGCTGAAATTCCACATTGTCCGCGGAGCGCATGGCTTTCCCCTCGCTTCCATATGCATGCATCTCCCCAACTCTTCTTCTCCCTCGGCCCACCCTTCTGTCATAGTTCGAACTTGATTTTTGGCATGGTGAGAGAGGGCCGTTGAGCATATTGCTCGTAGGTCCACCGGAGAAAGTATTTAGTAATTGGGTAGCTGCGTAACAATTTCATTTCCTGTTTATAAGCTTAATCGTTGTTCCCATTGATGAGATACGTGATACGTACGTACAGCGATGCGATTGAATACTACCATGCATTCTTGGTCAAAAGAATTAGCTAATTCAACTCAAGGCTTTTGGGCTGACAATGTTCTAATTATGCATTCGCCGCATTAAGCTTCCACACGGGAAACTACTGCCTAGACGAATTCGCCGAATGAAACAAAACACTACCGGTAGAACTGGTAACAATGTTAAATATGTATGTGAAAGATAAAATGGTTAGGACCTTTTAAATTCAAAGAGTATATTTATGCTTGCTGTTTGAATTTGCGTCAACTAAAGATGAAACTATGTTTGCCATTTTTTTTAAAATATTAACGTTCACAATGGATAAACGTGCGAAACTATCCAATCATCGAGGGACAATTTTAGGACGAGAGTAGAAATTTAAGATACAAGTCGTAAAGTATCATTAAATTAACACATCTCTTTCTCATTAAAGGTAAAATATATGAATATGCAACCTGGACTTGAATGAACGCCTCCTAGTAAAGGTGCTAAATTGCATTTTCACCCATGGCGCTAGCTATAAAAGAGAAATGACGCCACTTCCTGGATGAAAAAAGGCAACATTATCCGCTGCATTATTTTTCTCAAAAAGTAGCACTTCTTAAGGATTGAGATATAAACCCGCTTATAGTTTTAAAATTTGTTTCCCGAGTAACTGCCAGCTTTGACTCTGCCATTAATGGGTTTGCCTTCGATGGTTTACTTTCAAACTGCACATTAACTCCGAAACAAGAGGCTATGAAAACTGGTCGTATATATATATCTCGTCGAGGGTATCTCCTCGAGCACCTCGCTCAACGACCGTACGTGGGTCGCACAGCAACTCAACGCTGGAGCGCTAAAAGTTTAATTCCAAGAGACGAAGTCTTTCAAAATTTCCTCCCTCTTTGCTTGAGTGACAGAAAGCAAAGACATTCATTATTGGCATTACGCAGAGGTATTTAAAGAGGAAGAAGGATGTTTGAGGCGCCCCCGGTGTCTTTAATCTTTTTCTCCAACGAGTCGAATCCAATCAGAGAGGGAATATGTAATCAAACAAGAGGAGGAGAGAAGAGAGGGGCTTAAACACTTGGAAAAGAGAAAAGGGGAACTGGATAAAAAAGGTAGAGGAAGAAATAAAAGGGGGGATGCGCTGCGGGACAAAGGAAAAATGAAGAGACGAGGAGGTGAAGCGGGAGGGAAGGCTCCGAGAGAGAAAGGAAGGAATAGAGAGTAAAGAATTCGACCTTTCATTATCAGCTTTTGATGCTTTATTTCCGGGAGTGCTATTCTGCCCATCTATCCCCGTTTTGTGTTTCACCAAAGTAGGAAAAAAAACTGAATCTCTTGTCCGTTTTTGTTCCCCCAGCAGAGTCGAGGAGAGAAGGGCGGGAGGGAGGCAGAGCAGAGAAGGGAAGAGAGACCCGAAGAGTACGAGGGTGGAACCGAATATGAGAAAAGAAGGGATAGAGTTTCCTTCTTTTAGTTTTTTTTCGTTCGCAAACGACCTACTCGAAGCGGCAGCGGCGGAATGGAGACACATTTCCCTCCCAAGCCCCCTTCAACTCCTCTCCGACCATCCTCCTCCTCCCGTGCTCTTCTACCCCAACCCCCAGGCTTGCCCCTCCCCGCACACATCCCGCGTCCTTTTCGACGCGTCGCGTTAAAGGAACGAGTTCACCCCGTCCGCATTTTTTTCGGAACCTCCATCCTCCCTCCACCCTCGCCCATCTCCCTCATTCCAATAGGGTGGACATTTTGTTCTCGCTGGCGTAACTCCTGTTACGGTCTCGCCACTGGGCGAAGTAACGAGGCCGACGAGCGGAAGTTATAACCTACTAGTGCAGTGGCTAAAGGGGGAGTGAGAGGAGGGCGGGAATGGCTGGCGGGGTGGGGGGTCGGGGAGGAGAACGGTCGCCGACGGGACAGCACGTGAGAATGCGCGCAATGAGAGCGGTGGAGGTGCAAAGGGATATAAAGGACGCAGGAATGAATTCGGTTACGACAGCGGAGGTTGGCACTGTGGTTTCCGAGCCAAGTTGGTATTGTGACGCAGGATGAATGAGCATGCGACCGCGGGAAAGAGAGTGAAGCATTGATCACGCCACGGAATTTCCATTTACAAATGAAGTAAGTGATGGGACGGGAATAATTCAGAGGTGAAATAAGAAAGCTTGCCTCGTATTTATACAATGCAGGCGTATTAAAAAAATGCTCAGCAGGCTTTGTGTTTTCGCTTGCCTGTAGAAGAGAAGCTTTATATTGGTAACCATTTCATTGGTTTTATTAATAATAATATTCTACTTTAAAAAATAAATTGACCTTTACGGCACCATTTCAAAGGATAACAGGGTATGAATGAAATGAACAATGGAAACGCCTCTTACCAATGAGATTAATAGAATATTGTCAAACTGTCAACATATTACATTGTATTACATAATACTCTGTTTTTTATGAGAATACATTTTTACTACACAAACATTTTATTAATCATCTTATGGGATTTAATTTAAGGTTTTATATCAGCAAACGATATATTTAAATCATTCGACAAACGCCGGAACACCTTGGGACAATTTTTTAATAGCACCTCGTATTTATTTTTATTTACGTACATCAAGAAATTTTAAAAATATTTGGCCAAACAGTATTCCTTTACCAAGAAAAAGAAATTAAAATTTTTATTTTATTGAAATCCCTCAAGGAGTGTTTCCTCTCGGCCCGACGAAAGGACGTGGAAGGGCTCAATCGAACTTTGAGGAATGTGATTTAGAAAGTTCTCAACTGCCATTATGAATTATTTCAGCGGTTTGTAACTCTACGAAATACCTCGTAGTTTCTGAATCATCGATATATGTCGTTAACTTACCGAAAGATTTTGAAAAATACATTCGAATTAACCATATTAAACAATGAACGAACGCCTGAAATTTACAACATGTATTTTCAATCAATGTAAATGATCAATTTAAAGTCTATAATTAAAGTTAATTCTCTACAGCAATACATTAAGCATACCAAAATACTTTCTTCGGATCCTTCATCTCGAAGAAAAAATAATTATCAGCCAAAATAATATCTAAAATTATTTTTCGAATTTTAAAACAAAAATGGAAGTTCTTGAAGGAGTGTGTTAAACAAGTACAACTCTGACATTGCCAGCGGACACATTGGAAATGAAAAGCCTTAAAGAATTTTGAGGAACTTGATTTTACCAACATAGTATATGTATACATACACATATATATTCTACTATTAGGTAATCTACCGGTTAAGGTAGGTTTTTGGATGGACATAACTATCAAATAACTATCTTTCCTCCCTTCATCCCGTCCTACATCCCTATCCTCTTCCTGACCTATCCTCGTTTGTCTAACATTCTCCTCTCTATTACCTTCTTCAACATTCCACTACCGCTCAATACGCCTTTCATCCATTTTTCCTGCCTCCATAGGATTTCTCTCAACAAACCCCTCTCCTTACCCACACTCTCCAGTACTTCCTCATTTGTTTTCCTTTTGGTCCATTTCACCTTCTCCATTCCTCTCCACACCCACATTTCAAAAGCCTCCAATCTACGTCTATCCTCCTGCTTCAGCGACCACGTTTCCGCGCCGTAGATAGCTACTCTCCATATCAGAGTTTTTACGAGTCTTTTCTTAACCTCCCTACTCGACGTCCCCGTCATCAACTACCTCCTTGAGAAAGCCTTACATCCCAACTGCTTTCACCCTACTGGTCCAAAACACTTCCAAAATATGTAAACTGTTCTACCTGCTCTATTTTTTCCCCTCCTATTTTATTGTTTAGCTTAGCCTTTTTCTTCTTGCAAAATCGCATAACCTTTCTTTATATAATATTTATTCTCATCCCATATCTACCGCACTGAACCGCCAATGAATTCACTCAGCAATGTTTGCAACCCCTACATATATATATATATATATATATATATATATATAACGTAAATGAACTAGTCAACACAAACACAGAAACACATAAAAGAGGGACTCACCTTTCTCAAGAGGAGTTAGGAATAGAACTGAAGGAAGTATAACTAAATAGTTATTCGTCAGTTCTGTACCTTACTCCTCTTGAGAAAGGTGGTTGCACCACCGAAAATTCGAGACCCAGTGAGTCCCTCTTTTATGTGTTTCTGTTTCTGTGTTTGTGTCGACTAGTCCATTTACATTATTGTGTACTTCCGTGGGATATTCACAAAAGTGATAAAAGTGTAATATATATATATATATATATATATATATATATATATATATATACACACATTATCTAATACATGTCTAATGAAAGACGTCACGTTATTGACGTGAAACATCTAGAACGGCCACTTTATGTTACCGCGTGAAATTTCTAACAAAAAATAATCTAGGTTACCCTATTCTTACTGTCTAAAATGATAATTCCCCAATGTTGAATCGCGTTAGAGAGGTACGGTTAGGCTCATAACGGCACACGCCTAATAAAATATAGTAATAGTTGGAGCGAAGAGACAAAGATTTACAGTCACAAAGAGATTATTTTTTTATCTGCTCAGTGGGAGTGTGTTTTATGGCTCTAAGAGAAACTTCTATATATTCCTAAACGATATTATGACAATTAGAAAAATAAACTTCATTGTACAAAGGATGAAATGTATCCCTATCACAAGAAGCTAATCATTTGTTAAACCTCCGTTCACATCCAGACACCCATATCACTGCAGGGAAAATGCATTGTTTCTGGTACTATTCGTACACGAGTTTCTGCTCAACAAACATTCGTATCCAGAAAATTCAAACGGTGATATATTAAAAAACCCATGGGCATTGAACTAGATATTTTATAATTTCCGTATTCAAATTAAAATCTAAATTTTATCATTTTATCGGTAGAAGATGGTATAGTTTTTTTTGAGAAACATAAACAAAAGGAAAGAATATTTCTTTGAGTTAATAATTTTGAGAAAGAGATGTGTGAGAAAGGGTAATCACAGCTTACGTGTAACTATCGGCGTTCATTTGGAAATAAAACAAGTATTTCTCATGAATCGATCACATTATGTGCTGCTCTCTGTGGATAATAGACGTGAACGTAGTGTTGAAGACTAAGCACACGTCATCTCTTTCTCAGAAGGGAGGGTGAGAAGGGGCCTAAGTGACAATGAAGGGCGATAGAGATATGGAAAAATAAAATCTAAGGCTTTGCTATGCATTTCATTTTCATATATTCCCTCTTTTTAGTATTATTATTCCTTCTTTACGAGTATATCAGAATGTGTGCCAATGTTGGGAGACGACCCAAAGGATTATGAGCTAGTAAAGAATAGAAACAATGATATCGTCTTCATACCTTCGGAGGGAGTGCATAATCACCACAATGCGAGCCATGCTAATTACGTGTATCGTTTTTGCCATTGCACTGAGGTTTTAGAAATATTCGTTGCCGGATATATTTTTGCCACAACTAAAAGAGAATAGTGCGCTATAAATTAAGACAAGGGAATCAATGTAAAGTGTCAAGGATTCAATCGCTATTTTTTAGATGCTTCAGCATTTTATTTCTACTCTGAGAAGGATCATCCTAAATTTTTAAAAGGCTTCTCCTGAAAAAGGTATGGCGGAATCACTTTTACAGATATTTATGACCTCTGTATGATAATTTTTGATTTACCAAATATCTTTTGTCACAAGCTAGGCACCAAAAATTATTTTGAAGTAACTTAGGGAATTTTGACATCAGTAAAGTGTTTATTGAAATGCCAACTACAAAACTGGGGAAAATTAGAATTGAATAATTATGAACATCGTTTTAAGCAAAATGAGCCCTTATTCAGGAATATATTGCATAAAAATGATTTTTTCATTTTTAAACAAATAACTATTTCAATAGTTGCCATATTCTTCAATATAACATGCATATAATAATCATCATTCACTGACTGCCGAATCGTAATATTTTTAGAACGATATTACTAGGGATTTGACGAAATTATTTGATAAAAGGAGGTTCATGTACTATTATATCAGCAAATGTTACGATAATCGGTGTATAGTGGGGTAGAGTTCAATGATTGTCACAGAAAATTGCCGAAAATGAAAGGCCTGAAGAACACAACACTTTTTCTTGAAGGGTTTTGGTGAAGTGAACGAGCTACTTTTCGAATGTGTTAATTGAATTCACATCTTTCGTTGTTGGGAGAAGACTCAAAGCCAGATTAATTTTCTTATCAAAGGGATCTGATAAAGTCACCGTCCGAGAAACTTTCGGTGAAAAGTTGGGTGACAAACGTAGCGCTGGGGACAAGGCGATTGAGGTCGCAGTTTTGGAGGTTGGAGAGGGTCCGGTCACGTACGACAAAAGAGTAGGGGCGGGAGAAGAAGAAGTGCTCGTCCCATGAAACCCCATCTCGGAAAACCCTAACACGTCACACCCCTTGAAGAGATGACGTCGGGAACGCCAGGACACTTTCCCCGGTCGTTGTCTGGCTGGATATGGGCGTCCAGTTCTGGTAGAATTGAGGAAAACATGAATCCGCGGGGAGGAAGTAGATGACGCCTCTCATCTTCTTGAGCGTAAAACAACGGGAAAAGAGAGCACTGCACCCGAAATTGACTTTTGTGCGCCGTGAGTGTGTGATGACAATATATCCCTGCTTGGTGCTCGCTAGCGTAAAATAACAAACAGCGAACTTCTCTCAGACACAAGGGCACCTAGGCGAGCAAGGTGAGCTGGCTACGGAATGCATCTGCACCAGGGGACGCCTTTGCGTGCACCCGAGCTTTCTCCAAATGTGGACAGAGAGACTAAGGCGTTTAACGATCCACTTGGGGTCCCCATCCGCCCCCAGGACTCTTCTCCTCCAAAGTCAGGGGTTAAAGGCATTGAATGTGTGTCCACCGCGCGTCCGTGATGTATGTACATTCTCTCTCCGGGGGAAGGGGGAGAGGTGTGCTTAATATGACAATATGGGGTAGTGGGGTGGGGGGCGGGAAGAAAGACATACTGAGGGATGTTCAGGCAGGGCCGGAGTTAGTGTCAGAAAGGTTCGATTTGTTGTGGCGAAACTCCGTGAGAGCTGAAAAAATCTGCTTTGTTGCTCGGGTGGAGATGCTTTTGGGAGAGGAAGAACTATTTATTCCTACGTCTATGGGGAAGGAACGGCTTAAGAGGGTTACGGAGATGATAAATAGTTGGTGGTGGGAGGTGGTTGGAGAAGGCTCGGATGAGAGTAGGCCATTACTTAGACCCACGCGGGCACCGAGGCGTGCATTCCAGTACACTTGCTTAACCGGTGGCGTCCCTCCCGGAGAAATGGCCTCGGTGCACCGAGGCTCTCTCCCCATGCAAAGGGCCAGCCGTAGAGGCATGGCGAAAATGTGGTGCTAACCTTCTTGATCAGGCTTTTAACATGACGAAAGGAAGCGATAATCGAGGAGCTCACTTCATTTGAATGCCTTCGTGCAACGAAGGGAAAATAAGTTTATGGCGCAAGCCTAATTTTGTATTAAATGAGAACTTAAAGTACCTTTAAATTTGTTAACACAAAAATGCAATACCAATACGAAATAGGACCTTACATTTAGAATTAACGAGTAATAGGTAGCTTACGAGTCCGTGGAACATAAAACATCTGCAGGTAAACCTTAATGTATTCGTGGAGGATACATTTTTTATCTACATTTATGTATCATTCAATTACTTCAATGTGCCATTTATTAATATAGTTTAAATGAACGCGGTGGAATTATCATATATACTTGTATTTTTATTAAAGATAACACTTATAGGACCATGTAATCAGGTTAGAAATAAATAAATAAGATATTATCTATTATAAATCATAGAATGACAAAACATAGATTTAAATTTTTACTAAGCGTCAGAATTGGTGGGATTAAACCTGCAAGTATTCTAACACACCGGAAATGACTCAGGAAAACTGAAGGAATGAAGGTTATTAGCATGAATAAAAGAGTATTCATATGAAATAATATCCATGTATTTGGATGAATTTGGCAGATAAAAAAATGCTATTCTTAAAATTGACAATTTAGAAGCTTGTGAAAAACTACGATATTTTATAAAGATATCATTTTTGTAAGAAATTGAAACATCATCCTCTTATTAGCAACTTAATTTTAAATTTTCACATGATAACTTTTTATAAATAAATTACGATTGAGTTTTATTACCTAGAGCTAGAATGAAACTCAGAGTAATGGCTTTGAGGTCGAAATATGTTCATATTTACTACGCGTTGAGCTTCATTCTGAAAATATCAGGGTTTCCGAGTCAAAGTTTAAAAATAGTTTTCGTTCGCGAAATCCTGTTATTTTTGCAATAAATTCTAGATTAATGATAACTTAATTATTTTGAAACTCAATTTATGACCATTTATATGCTGGCAGACCTTAATTATTAATATTTCAAACGAATTTATTTTATCCCTCCACTCTAAAAATTCGCATTTTCCCTTAGAAGAACGAAACAATATGAATGAAGGAGCTTTTTGATTCAAGCTGGAAAACGTTTGGCTAAGAGAATCTGCAAATATTTAAAAAATGTATTTGAGAAAGATTATGGGGACCTAAATTTAAATTTATGAAATAATCCCAATATTGCGTCAATAAACCATAAGAAATAAATCACCACTCCATAAACACATCACCATTCGAAGCCTTCCCAACGGCGGCATTATCTTCAGATCTCCGCTAGCAGGCATAAAATAGTGTGTCTTGTGTTATCACGATCCATCTCCTTTCGTATACATTGGGAGGCATAACGCGTATTTAAGCCCAGAATTTGCACTTTTATGGGTCAGGGGCTTACGACGTCATTCGCATTGGCCGGGAAGGTGCGAGGAGTCTGGGCAGGGGGCTCCCTGGCATTGAGTTGATGCGGCCATCTCGAGGAGGGGCGTGGGGAAAATTGAGGTCGGATCGAATTTCACACGTCGACTGAACGTGAATAATAAATCGAGGGAGGATCGTATGCTTTCCGGATCTTTATATATCGTCGTCCCATTTTTACGCTTTTGGAGATACTCTGGAGGAAACCTTTCATTCTCTCCGACGCCACTTTAAACTACGGCGAAGAACACTAAATTTACGGTGTCAAATATTTTCAAATATATTAACTTTATCATTTGTTTAGAAGTATTAATCATTAAGTATACGGGCTGCATTAAAATAATCGACAAGATTGTTCAACAAAGAGTAAGCCTCTCTAGTTTTTCCAAATGCCTAAGGGCACTTGGAAAGGCAATATCACTCAGAGGTTAAATCATGGATAAGAAGACATTGAGCAATCACTTGTAATTACACACTGAACTGAATCGCTTTCAGAATGTTATTTCTTACAGAATTTACAGGAAAAATGAATGATGTACTGACAATGATAGAAAAATTATTATTATTGATCACTTAAAAGAAAATGAATACAATACTTGTTAATTCCAAGAAACTATTTGGAACGGTAACATTTAAGGGAGTCATCCACCAATATGAATTTCAATGCAACAACTTCAGAGTATAAAAATCATTTGCCTTTACCGGGATTCGAGCCCGGATCCCTCAATATCCGGCCGGGTGCTTTAGCCAGTTAAGCTATCGTGGCGTCCTCTTCAACGCTGATATTCAAAATTTTAAAAATTTCACAGTTTAAGAGGACGCCTCGATAGATTAACTGACTAAAGCAGGGACATCGATAGATCCGGGTTCGAATCCGTGGCAAGATGAAAGGTTTTTATACTCTGAAACTGTTGCATTACAATTCTTGTATGTATTATGCTTAGAATCTTAAATGAGTTTATCAGTACGTTAACAAAGTCGAATTGGACCTAATAATGCTCTAATCTCGATATATAAATATGATGCTAAAAAAATGTACATCCATTCAACAGATAAACAACAAGTACTATGCCAGCTCATTCACTCATTAAATTAATACAAATGAAATGGTAGCTTACTCGCCAATGCACAGTGTCATCTCCCACTCGGTCGCTCTTATTATTTCATAAGTGAGTTCCCTCCATTTTTGTTTCCTTCATTTGAAATAGAATGATACTATAAATTGAGAAGCTAAATGAATAAATAATTCGTTACGTTGTTAGAAGTTCGACCAGCAAGAAATACATTTAATGGAAAGCTATCCTGACCTTGGGATTATGGGCATTTTGATATTCTGAATGAATACGAAAAACTAAAAACTTAAATTACTGTCGAAAGGAGGCCTTTAATATCTTGATCAATATAATTAGACCACTTAAAGCGTAACTAAAACGTGAAAAATATTTAAATTAACAATTAATGCAATATAAACTGAATAGAGAGTGTATGTGGGTTTTATGCATGGATATTTTTTATAGTGTAGTGTTTTTCTTCCTTGTATTTTCCTCGCTGTAAAAACATTTTTTGTCTTACGGAATTCTTGATACTCAACCCGACGAAATATTATCACCAACGTCACGTTTCTACGCCGATTCATGTATCCTCATCCAATATCTCCCGCACCTTCCGGCAGCTTTTGAAAGCATCAACCGCATCCACGTCCCCTTGTTCCCTCGCGGCGGTGGGTAACCCGAGTGGGTGAGGACGACGATAAGAAGCCGCCACACAACCGTCGTCGACTTCACATTGTTAAGCCCTTTTGCCCTCCCCTCCACACACACAAACACCCCTACCCCCTCTCAACCCTGACCGTACCGTATCTCTCTCCCCCCTCTCCCTGCATGACGCACGTCCAGGTTGCGAGGATCGAGTGACTCGGCTTTCGGGTCGGCAATCGCGTGCATGCATGAATAGAAACGTAGTCTAGCTATCACCGGTGGAGTGTAGCACACGGGACGCCCAGTGAGCGGGCAAATGGAGAGGGAGGAAGGAGTGGGTGGCAGGAAAGGGCGTTTTGCGGATCCAGAGGGACAAAAAATGGTTGCGAGAGTCCTAAAAGGTGAGGAAAAATGACGATGAGCCATCTGCGCCAACTGCCCGCCTATTTAGAGGTACGCATTGGCTGCTGGTTAATAAATACGAAGAGTAGGGCGCCGTTCTCGGGTGGCGAGTAAGAATCAACTGAAAGAGTGAGTATTTGAATTTTAAAAAATTAAGGAGGGAGTGGAAAAACAGCGCCTGCAGAGTAAGTTTAACGTAATACGATTTCTTACGATTACAAGGTCTGTCCCTATAGTAGTACCAATGAGCTGATTAAAAATAAAATATTCACAGAATTTACACATCTACTCAAAATTTCTCGATGCAGCACCCTTGTACGTCCACACACCGCTGCCAGCAAGTTTTCCACGCCTCGTAACCCTTATGGGAGACAGTACCCGGAATGCTACTAAACTTTCTCGTCACGGTCTATTTTAACGCTTACACCGAGCCGCAGTGACGTCTTTTCAGCGCAGATTTGAGGCGAGAAAAGAGGAAGTAGTCTGCTTAAAAAAATTGGATCCTTACTCACATGGTCGAGAAGCTCTTGGTAATGATCCGCGTGCGAGTTTCCTTTTGTCCGTTTGAGAGCACTCGCGGCACTAACTTCGCACACACTTTTCCCATAACCATGTTTTCGATCACAAATCGAAGAAAATCACTTTTAGGGATCAGGAGCAACGCGGATTCTTAATTTCCCTCCCGTGTCCAATAAAAATTCACTCTTTCAACATTTTCATCCCTTTTTTAGGTCAAAGGGCGTCATGAACAACCGGCATTTTCAATATCTTCTCTACCCTCCCGAAATAACTGGATCCACTCAAAAACATCCGATCTACCCATGACGTTATCACCGGGTTATCACCAGGCTACCTTGAGCATGTTATCGGTCTCCTTCCCTAGTTTTCCCAGTTTTACGCAAAGTTTGATGGCGTAGCACTCTTCCAAAAACGGCTTCATGACGGAGCGTAACGAGGTAACGTTATAAAGGTTTCGTAAACGAACGATCCGATTAACGCAAAGGCTGGGAGCTAACTGCCAGCGGCTTCCAGCCTTTCCTGAGACTCCCCCTCCGTCGAATTCAGCCAGAAAATCCGCCGTCTGTCCTTCCGTCTATCCGGGGAAAATTAAGGCATACTACTTTTAGGACAGACCTTGTACGTACATGTAAACCGATGCGGTTACTCGAGTTTTCGACGCTTACTTATTCCATCTTTCATTAGTATTCCTTGTGTGTGTGTGTATGTGTGCCAATCAGCATTAATGAACCAATTAGATAAAATTTACGGAGAAATATTTTATTTAAAAAATTTCTTCTTTTTCTTTTCGTAGATAACGTCAAGAGCTTTCTATTGAGCAATTGTTAGAGGATATTGAGTGGTTTAGGAGATTTTAAACTATTTTTAATGGTGAGTGCGTGCATATTGTTTGATATTTTTCAAACGACAGCAACGTTCTACTCCAATCATTTTCATGTTTTTTTACGTGAATATTCGTATATTTCATGTTTTTAAGTGAGGTACTTTTTGTGACCGCTCTGGTGAAAGTAGGGGCGTAGTACTTTGAACGAGTGAAGGTAACGCGAAAGTGTTACTCCTGGAGCACCGAAATAAAAGGTATTTTACGTAAAAAACCACTAGTGGTGTTTTTAAACATATCTAATCTTGACTTAACTGAATAAACCCGCGATTTTATGCAGGTATTAAAAACCTTTTCAGATAAGCGCTGCGGCCAAGTGGGTAGAGACTTCTGTCACCAGCCAGAGAGTCCCGGTTTCAAAATCTTTGTTACGCACAACCGAATCTGAAATCGAAACTTCAGTTTCCGGGATACCAGAACTTGGAGAGAAACCGAAGGTGTTTCAAGATAAATAATGACCCCTATTACCCTAAATGCGCGAATTTCACAATAGTTATGACAAATATTACTTCGATGTAAGACCCCATCAAAATCAACATTTGCTTTTATACCTGATGATGCCGCAAGTCGGTGAAACGCGTTGTACCATTTAATAAAATCTGTGGAAAAGTATAAGTCTTTCTTTTTAGTATGGAAAAAGTTTGCTTTGATTATTGCGATGCTGTATTGTATCAAAAGTTTATAAAATTATTTTGTCAAAGGATAATACTGGGATCTAAAACTCTATTTTTCCAAAGAATTTTTAATTGAATACTTACTGCTGTTAATAATTGAACGCGATTATAAAGGTGTACTGTCCGATTTCGGGAATGATTAGGTAAGGTGTTTAAGTTATTATCCTATAGAAAATTACGACGACTTTAATCCTAATGAAAATGTTCAAGTATTGAAAATCATAACACTTTCTAAATACGTATAAAGTAAAGGTTTTAAAGATACTTGAATGTTTAGAATTAGAAGTGATAATTTTGAATTGTTTTTCTTCAAGTAATTCATTTTTAAAGAGTTGTTCTTTATTTGCTTTTAAAGGTTCCATATAATATAGTTGTCAGAAATACCGTCGCAATAATATGCCAGGCAAAAAGTCTTTTGAGCAAAATTAAATCACCTGAGAGAGCAATATCTGGGATGTAGCAAGCATTTGTTTAGTATGACACCGTAAAATTTGCTATGGACGAGTAACCGAGCAATATGCGATATTCTGGGGAATTCTACCGAATTAAGAAGAGAATGAATTCCTAGAACTCATGAATTGGACCCCTTTTTTTCTTCATAAACGTTTACATACAATATGCGCAAAAAAACAATAAATCCTTGGGCATTACCCACACTTGGCGCACTGAATTAACTCGGGGGGAATTTATTTGAAGAAAACACAAGGTCCCGCTTTCCGCTCCATTAAAAGACCACTCCCTCAATTACAAGGGAATACTTTTAATATAATGGGAGCATATTCGTACAGCACAAAGCATTGAAGCGTAATGAAAAATGGAAACAAATAACACAAACGAATTTTTTTGACTCGAGACCATGCTCTCATGCTTACCGAAGCTCTGGGGGGAAAAATGAGAGAGGAGAAATGTATACGCCAACGTATATACACATTTATATGAAAGCTGAACGAGCGGCGGGCGCTCTGCAGAATAAACTTAATTAAATCTCGACTACACACTGTTGCTCATAATTTGGAAGAGGGAGAGAGAGGGGATAGGGGGGGAGAGAACAAGCTTGCAATATGCGGATATTCGGAGGCCGGACGGACAAGGGAGACCATTTTCTTTTCCACACCCCAACCTGGCTGCCCCCTGCTCCGACTTCCCCCTTCTTCTCCCCCTCGCCAAAGCGACTGCCAGCCCTTCGAAATGCTGCCCACACTCCTCCCGCTTCATCTTGTGCCGAGGATCTCTCGGGGGAAAACTAGGGGGACGTAACGGGAGAAGTGTACAGATGGAAGGGGGAGGGTCGCCGTAAAAAAAAGTCGTAGAGAATTTCCACGATGGGAAAATAAGGTAAGGTAAGGAAGGAAGCCAGCGAAAACCTAGCGGAAGAGAGTCGAGGACGAAAATATCACTCCTCACGTGGACACCCGAGGAGACCAGAGACCAGTTTAAGGGTGTGGTGGGGAGGAATGAAGCCAAGTTGGGTACCGTCAAAATGAGAGAACCGGAAATAATTACATTTATTTGGTGCTAAAAACACAACTATGCTAAGAATTCCTCAAAATAATTTACCAGTGCCGTGTAGTGATATGTTACTGAAGTCCATAATATATTTTTCATTATGGTTGTGTTCACGAGGATCTTGGAAGGAATACAAAGCTGAGTTATGGGCAAAGAAGAACGTCAATGATTGAGGAATTCTACACTCCATTGGAATTTATTCCCAATAAATTATCTTTTTATTCATTCTAAGATCAAAAATTTGAACAGAGAATGTTGTTAATAGAATGCTGTCTGAATGTTCTGGAAGGGCTTCCATTATTGTTACGGTGAAAATGTTGTCGAAAAACTGATGGCGGGAAGCAGTATAGGAAAGTGGTGATTGAAGTTTGCGGAAGATTTTGTAAAGAAAAGTAACGGTGATTGTTGACGAGGATGGGAAATGGTGGTGGTGAATTCTCCCACGCACAAGGTATTTTTATATTTTCAACATTTTCAGAACAAGGAGGTCACGCACACACGTTTTTTTGGATTTCATTGGTAGTTGAGAAAAATAAATTCTGGAAATCACGAAGACGCTGACATTATTCGTCCAAAACAAGAGCCGAATGCATGATCTAAATGGGCCACCTGGTATTCCTCAGCCCTATGAAAACAATGAAGAAAGGACATACGTAACGGCTGAGAAAGTTCACTGGTGGAGTAGATAGGTAAAATCGATAATATGTGTGACATAAAGACTCGAGGAGATTTGAACTAATTGTAAGTGTTGAAATTAAACTAAAATTAGGGTAATATCAAACCAATTTTTGGATCAATATTAATGTCATAATGGGCGAGAAATTCACCTAAATTATGGAAAGCATTGCAAAGAGTGGTAGCGGAGGTTAATTATAGCGGTTTTTTCATCAAGAAAACATTGAAATACTGGAAAAAAAATTATCATTGATTCATGAGTAAGAGTTACCATTAGAGCGTAGGTGCAAAGCTATTTCACAAATATTGGCCAATGGCACGTCGAAACAATTTAAAAATCCTACATTGAGTTTTTCCAGGATTTTCTTCATTCGGAAATTTTTTAGGTTTCAGCTAAGCTTCGATGATTGATGAACGATTTTATTTTTAAAAGTATTAATTTGGAAAAGTAATTACATACGAAAGCTAGGCTTAGGAAGGGATGCCAGAATATTATAAATGTTTTTCTTCCAATTTGGATTTTTCCATTCCACATTTAAAAATTATTTTTTCACGATTCCAAAAAAAGTCTCTTATTTCGCAATTTGACTAAATCAGAATGTAGAAGAACGCTTATCATCAAGACAATAAATTACTCTGTCGGGTTGTGAGTAGATCACCAGAGCCCAATGCGTATATTTTATTCTAAATACTGGTTGAGGTTAACTTAAACTTAGTGGAAATAGTACCATTCAGTCTCAGTGAAAACATTAATACCAGAAGTATTAATATATCCCATATCTTTTTATACATTCGAATTTTTTATGAAGTTTACCTATTAAAAATACATATACCTGTATTCGCAATTTTTGCATTGCCAACTACATATCATCATTTGCGGATTAATTGCTGACACTTTTAAAACAATATTTAAAGATATAGCACATCCAAACAATTACAATGCATGGGTGGCAATTAATTTTCAGGCGATGGAAACTTCAGTCATTAACCTATAGTAATATCGTATTGTTTGTACAAAACAAACATTTTCAATGCAAGCATTTCGTAACTGCATTGCGAATTGAAGTCGCAAGTTGGCTTGAAATTAATCCTGAATACAATTTTGTTTAGCCAAAGAAATTAAAATAATCACTTTTTTCCAATTACGGGAGCCAAAACATAAAAAAGGAGGCCTCCAAAAATGACAAACGACAATTCATATTCGCACGTCGATCAGCGTTATACTGAAATTATCTTGGATGTCAGTATTCCTCGATTTGTGAAGGGAGAGAATCGTGCATCGCATGCGCTGGATGGGATTGTATTTAATATTTCATATGTAATTCCATTAAAAAGTGTTCTTTGTTACAGTTATTTAAAGGGGTATGCATTAAAAAATCCTTTGTATGATCCTAAATCCACCGCTGTCTGGGTGAGAGCTACAGATTCTTTCATCACGGCAATATCTTATTTCTTGTGAATATAAATAAGTTCCGACCCGAACTCGGGAGAACCAGAGTAGGCGGTTGTAATTTCCACAACTTTGAAAACCTATCCTCCGACATTTTACCTGGGTGATCCCGCGTCTTGAGCCAAAGGCAGACGGTGCCCCTTGACCCCGGGTCAAGAGGAGCCCGAGGACGTTGGAGGGCGCTCGCGCGAATCTTCCAGTGGGTGCTGCGTGGCAAGGGGGAGGGTGGGTTGGAGCGAGGAAAGAGGTGATGGGGGCAATGTGAGAGGGACAAAGGAGAGGATCTGGCCGCCGGTCCAAGGAGGAGGGGGGCTTCGGGGGCGACGGTCCTCTCTTTGTGCCACCACACGTCGCGTGATTCCGTCGGATTCCTATAAGCCCTCGAGATGGCCACCATCCCAGACCGCGCGCCCTCTGCCGCCGCTTCCGATCCCTCTTCATGGAGAGGGCCGTACCACGCGGAGCCCCTTTCGAGTGTCGCCCCAGCGCAAAATCCCCTTTGGCAGCGCCTTTCTCCGGGCACCTCCGAGGGCTTCTCTTCGAGAGACGCCCTCCACCCCTCGCGCGTCTGCGGGTGTGTGTTTTTGCGCCTCGCCATTGTGTCCACAACAATAACTCGCCTGAGCATCCGAGTGCGACAGGAGACGGGGGTGTGGGGAAGAAAGAGTGACTCTCGATCCCAAAGTGATGGCTCATGAGGAGGGATCTAAGTCTCATCTCAGCCAAGACGGCTCGGCCGAAGCCTTAAGAATGGTGCGGTGCTGCGGTGGCACGACTTCCTTTGTTTCCCCACATTCCTGCACGTGATATTGTCCTCGAGGAATATTTCAGGTCGGTCATTCACAGTGATTTACCCGAACTTCAGTTAAAGCGCAATAATTGAATTTTTCAATTCAAAATTTTTATAAGGTAGTTGATTTTTTTAGTATGTTAAATAATTCTAGATGTTTAAAAGCGCCATTAAACATAATTAATATACGAAATAGTTAGTTTTCTATTCTTATTTTTCATTATTATCAATCGAAAACTTTATCTGATTTGAAACAGATACAAGGGTTAACTAGGACTTCAATTTCTCCCGGCGGATGATGGCAGTAAATTCTTCTCGGGATTTCATCCGGGTAATCTCCTCCTTCTCCATCGCTGCCATGGAGCGATGGAGAACAAGGGTTATCATTAAAATAAGCAGAATATGGTATGCCCTACCAAAAATCATCCTTCAAAATGGTGATATTGTGTGGATGATGAAAAACTCATACGTTTTTCCTGCAAACTAAGGATGCGCACCAATAAAAGTTAAAAGCTCATGTATTTTCTAATGATAAATAATTTAGATGAATTGGACATACCTTGAGACACAATGGATTAGTTAGAAACATAATAGAAGGAAAAATTGAAGGGAATATCCCGTGAGGAAGGCCAAGAGACAAGTACATAAGAAAAATTAAGAAGAAGGTAAAACAGGGAACCTATCAGAGGGTGAAGGAATTTACGCTAAATAGAGATGAATCGAGGGCTGCCAGGAGGGCTCCATCACCAGTATTTCAATCTTAGGATTGAAATACTGGTGATGAATTTATTTGCCGTACATTATTTAATTCCTTGGGACTAGGCTAGGAATGGATATAAAGTTTAGCTCACAAAATATTACTCAATGCATTTTAGTAGCACAGGGTACGGCAACATAACTTCCTTTTTTGAGTGTTTTGCGTTTGAAAGAAGGAAGTTATGTTGCCGCACCTTGTATTAAAGCAAGAGATAATACAACTAGGCAAGTGAATATCAACATGTTTTTAAATATTCTAATATTTATATTGAAGTTTCAGAAGATTCAATACAAGCATCAGCATTTAATATTAGTGAAGATGATGCCATGTCCATTAGATTAGGTTGAAGAAATATCCATTGTTAAGGTGATTTTCAACTGCTGACGTAATAATTTGAACACCTGCCTTCATACCCTAATTGATATTTACTAAATACCTATTCTATGAGTATCAAATATAATAAAATTTCATAAACTAGATAAATAGAGCTTGGAGGCTAATATATTATTCTCATTAAAAATAACTCACACGTCCGGTACACAAATGGAAAAAGCTGAGTCTCCGGGCTTACCTGAAAAAAAAAACAAAAAATCTTAATAAGAATTTCGTTATTGAATAATGTTTACAATACTTTTCAGAATACAGGGTTAACATTTATAGGAAATTCAAAAAATGACAATTTAATCTCACTAAATGCTTAATTATTTTCGTTTCGGCAGTGATGCAATTACTATTCCTATTTATGTTATTTTACTCTTTGAGGTAGATTATGGATGGACACAGCTTATGATGGTCGTAGATGACTGCAAATATGGTTTGAACAATGGGATAAATTTTACCTAATTACATAATTAGATTCTATTTTAAATAAAATGGGTAATTGATGAGGTAATTTTAAAAAGTGACACTTCGTGTAGAAAAGTTTATTTTCTGGTGAAATATTCTTTCAAAGCATTAACATTTTCAAATATATTTACTAATTTTTTAAAATTGACAATAATGAGGTCACAAAAGCGTCTTCATACGATGTAGCAATTGTATTCAATTGGAATAATTGGCTGAAGTACCTCTCCACAAAATATGTCCTTTTGATCGCTAATTTAGGAAGCATTTAGCCATTATTTCCAGAGAGAAGAGAGGGTTATTTTTTATTTACCACAGCTATTTCAAGAAAT
This sequence comes from Hetaerina titia, assembly GCA_037158775.1. Lineage (NCBI taxonomy): Eukaryota > Metazoa > Arthropoda > Insecta > Odonata > Calopterygidae > Hetaerina > Hetaerina titia. The sequence goes on from CM073769.1 coordinate 135,249,656, forward strand.
AATGCTCTAATTTTCGGGGATTTCATTCCCAATTTAATTCAGTACTGTACACTAATGCCAAAAACTCATCCCACATCACCTCACATCGCCACCCTGCGTCATGATGTGGATGCTTAGCCACCATAATTGGTCTCCGTTGGGAGATACCTTCGGGCTACAATACACGAAGAATCCAATACTAAAGGCGCATGCATTTCGATTCATCTCTAATAAGAAAATAAGATATATATGAGACCTTTATTTCGGGCCGACAAGACCCCAATATTTTCAACATGCATATTCAACCGGGGAAACTCAGCAATGGTTTAGAAAATGAAAGATGCTCTGCGAATGGCCGTTTCGCCCTCAGCCGACCTAGTTGGCAAAACGGAAGGAATTTATTTGAGAATGTACTCAAGGGCATGACGGTTTCGATGGTGTGCGGGTATGGAAAGGAACACAAACATGCTACTCGAAATGAGCATTGAAAGAACCATGGGCCTCACTCTGGCTTCATATCCAACCAATGGAAATCATCACACTCTTATCCAAGACTCCCGACCTGGAGAACAGCGAGAGAGAAGAGAGGGCGAGACACCTTTGCGGTGGAGCTAGTACATCCACAGGCAAGGAATTCAATGGTTTTAGATTCCGGTTTTAACTGTCCCAGAAAAAATTAGATTCTCCATTGTTTTCACTAGTATTTAATCGAATAACCACCACAAGTTGATTGATAGAGATTATTCAGCATACTATATTTTTTACTGATGGTTTGAGTCTTGCATCCAGTGGTATTCACACCATTATCTTTTTTTGACTTGCTTGGTGACTTTTAGATGGGATCAATAAGATAGAGAGAGAGAGGAGGAGTAAGATAAGAGAGAGTTCGAGGGAGCGTACGGTGAGTCAAAAATAAACAAGTGTTTCACTTTCGCGTTCTCTCGGGCCAGAGAGAAGGGAAGTGTGGGAGGAATAGGAATCGGGGAATTGGCGTTGGCGGTTGGCGTCACTGCGACATGTGTTGCTGAAGAAGGGAATAAATTGAGTAAATTAGGCAGGGAAAGATTTGCAGCGATTGTAAAAAAGAACTCTATCATGAAGTTACACGAGTAATTATTTACGTAATTCACTTTCCGTTTCGATTTCGTCAAAAATATATTTGTGTGGCATTACACATGCTAAAATTTGGACTAGGGCAAATGACCTTTTTCTTAAATTCTCCTTTTACTTCAATTTCTAATGCGTTAACTAGTTCGATAGTAAACTTATGAATTCTCTTAATGTTGGCCATGCAATATAGTTTACCTTGGCATAACAGAATGAATTAGTTAAGTCTTTAAAATGTAAAGGTGGCGCTTATAAGAGCCGCTCTTATTCTCAGTTCATCAGCTATTCAGAATTTTGATGGCCAAGACATCGTTTGAATTTGACTCGTGGAGTTTCACCAAAATCTCATTTTAAGTATTGATTTAGAGCGGGTCCATGGCATCTCAGATTCAGTCCAGTTTGACCCTTGTTGTCGACTGCCAACATTCTCACGGAATCGTTTTAATAATCAACAAATAATGAATTCTGATGGCTTCAAAATATTGGAATAAATTCAACAGAACCAGTAGAATGAAATATTTAACTTTGCAACTACTGAAGAAGCTCACTTCCCTTCTGCAGTGATATCACCTGTAATCAGTAAAAGAAGCAACTTCCTTGTAGTTGATAAAGAATTATGAAGAAGTATTCCTTGATGTATGGGCAAAATGTTATCTATATTAATAAGAATAATTCAAAGCAGTGCATATGAACCCAAGGACAAATGCATAAGTATACTCGTACAACCGTTAGGCACAGATACTTTTCAGGTCATATAATTCAAATGATTTCGGGGCAGATGTGTGCAGGAACATATTTGAGTAACTAGCTTGAGCATAATGAAGTAATTTAATACCACGATTCTGCTCTTTATCACTGAACAAAAACACTGAACTTACATATAAAACAAACGCAAATTTATGCGAGTAGGATCCAATTGATCCAAAGGATTACTTGTCAATACTTATTTCTCATTGTTACGCACATTACTTAGCGATTGTCAAAGGATAGTTTCCCATCTTTGTCATTAAGCATGGCTCCAGAGAATCAGCCGATGAACACTGAAACATCAAACAAGTATTTCATTCTCTACTCGGACGTTTGCAATACATAAAGAGAGGATATATTTAAATTGACCCTAAAATTCTTCCACAACTCCCAGTACAGCTATTGATGTTTTATCTCAATCGGACCACTCACGAAAATGACGCGTTTGATCCAAAAATTCCTCTCTGCACACACCGTCATTCTCTTCCTTCCACTTCTACCTCTCCTTCTCTCCAGTCCCATCGAAGCATCCTCCCTCATTCCACTTATAATCCATTTCTGTGTCCCTCCTCTCGTTCCCATCACCACCTAGCACCCAGTGAGCATCATTCCCTCCTGTCATCAGAGTCCACTTCCCCCTCCCCCGGCTTCAGAACGACGAAAGAGGCTGGCCGACAAAGCAAGTACGTTTCCCTTTGTGCAGAATACCCAAGCAACCCAGCCCCTCTTTAAAACGGGAACTTTTTCCTTTTATCTCTCCCCTCCTTTCATGCATTCTTCATCGCTTGCCATTTTATAACTACAACAGAGATAACGGTCTCAGCCCCCCCCCCCGCCTCTGTCTGTTATTTTCTACTTCTTCCTGCATTTCATCACGTTCTCTTTGGGTTTTTCTTATCTGTATAATTTCTACGGTTTTGCAGCCTCAAAAGATTTTGTCGATTCTCTGAAACATTGGATGCACTTGTCAACTGTATTGAAATGAAATACGTGTAATCATAAATAAAAAAGGACACAATTGAATTTATTATTCAGTATCGGGATCTCAGTCACGATAGGTGGTCCTGGTTCATTATGAAAATGAGGAAGCGGACTCTCAGCTGATGTGAGAGGAAAATTAATTTAAAACGTTTCAAAAAACTCAAAATATTTTTTACCATTACGTATATTAGATCACTCACCTAAAATACTTGAGTGGCTTTTCAATCTGCAGCTCCTCACTGTTTTGACTTCTCATGGATTTATTGCTTCCTTTTTCAGTTCAATGGTATTCTTGGTGAGATTCCTAATTAACGTTTTCAGAGTAGTATTGAGCATTTGAACGTTTACATCTGGCCCCTTTTTGTTCCTCGGTACACGGATTATTATTATTAGGTTATCTACCGATTAAGATAGGTTTTTGGCTGGACACAACTATCAAATAAACATTATGTAACTCCAAACAAAACCCAATCCAGCAACCTCATCTACATCAGGTCCCTCTTCATCTCTGTGTACTTCCTTCCTCTCTTCACCCCGTCCAACATCCCTATCCTGTTCCTGCCCTTTCCTCGCTTGCCCAACATTCTCCCCTCTATTACCTTCTTCAACATTCCACTACCGCTCAATACGCCTTTCATCCATTTTTCCTGCCTCCATAGGATTTCTCTCATAAAATCCCTCTCCTCACCCACCATCTCCAGTACTTCCTCATTTGTTTTCCTTTCGGTCCATTTCACCTTCTCCATTCTTCTCCACACCCACATTTCAAAAGCCTCCAATCTGCGTCTATCCTCCTGCTTCAGCGACCACGTTTCCGCGCCGTACATAGATAGCTACGCTCCATATCAGAGTTTTCGAGTCTTGTCTTAACATCCCTACTCAACGTCCCCGTCATCAACTCCCTCCTCCTTGAGAAAGCCTCCTTGCCTAGCGCAATTCTTCTCCTTACGTCCCTACTGCTTTGACCATTTTGGTCCTAAACATTTCCGAGATACATAAACTGTTATTTCTGCTCTATTTTTTCCCCGCCTATTTTAATGTTTAACTTAGCCTGTTTCTTTCTGGAAAATCGCATAACCTTTGTTTTATTAATATTGATTCTCATCCCATATTTATCGCACTGAACCTCCAATTCACTCAACAATGCTTGCAACCCTGGCTGACTGAGCAACTAATATACTGTTGAAATTTACGGTGCTAATTAAGTCCTTGAACTTACGAAATTAAAAACTATTACGCAAATTTCAAGCATTAATTTTCTTGAGACGTTGACGCATCCATTTTGCGTTTTAAGCAAAAATCTAGCTATCGCGGTAAATAGTTTCCTATTACCACTAATTGAGCGCATACCAAAATGTCTTTACCAGACCGTCCACTGCATGCCCACTGTAATTTTCTGAGACCATAGTTCTAAAATTGAACGCATTTATGTGAAATTACTTTTAAATTTAGCACTGACCCCAGTGAAATATTACAAAGACTCGCATTTGTTCCTTCTTCCCTCTGTATAAATTCAAGTGATGATTGAATCCAGAGACAATGCTAACTGTGTCAATTCAAGTACCATATTCAGATTCAAATGACAATGAATATTCTACGAAAGGTCCAGCTGTGACTTAAACTCGAAAGAAAGAGATCAGTGAACTCAAAACACACATCAGTGCTTCATTATCGATTTCTAACATCTTCAAATGGATCTTAGTTGCGCCCTATGAAAGCCACGTGCATTGTGTACGGCTTCATCTACCTCTTAGCCATCTCAACGAAGACTTAATTTACAAATATTCTATTGCGGAACCAGCGTGCTACATGCTACCTTCGCCGAATCGCCCCTCAAATGATAGCAAACTACTATCACTTTATTAATGTCAGAAACAATGTGATATCCACCAAGAGAAAAGTGCCTTAACACGCTCCCGATTTCCATCGCTAACTGAATCATCAAGTACTATTCAGAGACCAATCTATTGACAAGCTCGGTGGGGACGATTTTACCGAGTCCACAAATATTGCGAACACGGTGAAACTTCCGCGTTTTCAGAAGAGGAGTGACCGAGTTCTAAGTTTCTTTTAGCTCAAGATTATGCTATGATCTATAAAAACGTACCATAATCTGAAAATTTCATAGAAACATCTAAACACTTTCCTATGCTTTACGAAATGGATACTCACGTAACGATTGCAGAACTTGTAAATTCGAATACTCTCTCACTATCTGAAAAATAATATTGCAACAATGCATGCAATGCATGTTAGCGGATGACTCCGTCAAAAGTTACTAATGCGGCATCTCTCGCAGTTTCTTGAAATTCGAAAAATAGTAAACGGAACTCTGCTGATAAACATATGTATTTATCAGCAACGTATGCTCACGATCGTTATTTTTCATTAAATACTATACCATTAATGAATACTCGATCTGAAAGGTTAAAAAGACAGAACTTTGTTTCTGGTTTGCAACTTTAAGGCAGGAAATACAAAATTACACGCATGTATGTAAAATGTGACATACCCTAATTTAATCGACGTGCAGCCTATCGCTTTTCTCTCTTGAATCGTCGTCAATTTACATTTGGAGTGAAGATCACGACTGCTAAAATACATATTTTCCATATCTTTAATTAAAAGCAGGATCAAAAACAAAATTAAGCCATGTAAAAAAACTCTACGATTTAGTCTCGGCTTGAAATTGAGTAGTACCAGGGACGTTCATAGACCAATTGGTAAGACTGACGGAACGGGTGAAAGAAGAGAGGAAGATCTAAGCAGTAAAGGAATCAGGTGAAAGGAGGAGTAAGCAGAGGATTTGTGGATGGTATTACCGGGATTTAAGGCTAAAAGGGAAATGGAATTGTATATGCTAATGCATTTTCATTTAATCAGAAATATTGAAAAACTGTGTGCAGGCATCTACAGAACAGGTGCACCTATTGTAATTTTGTGACATTCGGATTGGTATGTTTGTGGGAAAAAGAGTGGAAATGATGCATATGGGTCTAAAAGAAATCTTATCCTCTCTGCGTACTTTTAACGTGTGAGAGAATAACTATATACAGATGTATTAGTGTTTAAATAGTGTAACAAATATATGAATGTATGCACACATATCAAAATAATTAGAACAGAGCGCAGAAGAACGTTCAAATGGCTTTCGACCTTGTTCTGTGATAAAGTCGTGATCATACATTTCTATATTAAACTGGGATAGTTTAAACTCGCGTACGCACTCTCCTCCTCACAGTTCGTGTGGATCTCGTTCCCTCTTCTCTTTCATTCCTGGACGCGCTCGGGTCCCTTTCGCAATCATCACCAACGTTTCTCCCTCCAGTCCACATTTCGCTTCTTTTGCTTGCAGGAGTGCCAGTGGCCGCCTACGCTCTCCACCTGGGCCCACTCAACGCCCTTATCTCATCTCTGTATCCAAGATCGCCCTTCAACAGCTCCCGAAACCTCCTTTCCGTGCCTACGGCCGCCCTTGCCATCGCAAAACCTCTCGTCGCTTCCCGCTTCGCCACGCCTCACCTTTCTCTCTTATCGCCACGAATACACACGTATACGAAAGGTCATACACGTACGTAGACCCGGCTCCAGCCAAATCTCCCACCTCCCCGGCCTCATCCCCTTACTCCGCTTCCTAATGATATCATGTAGAGGTTAGCGAGGGCACACGCGCGATTTCCTTATCTCCACGCTGAAGCCGAGGAGGACAACACCATTGCGATTTCATTGTTGGTCTCGTTTGGGAATTACCCTCCCACACCATTCCTAGCCACTACCCCCACCCCACCTCCCGTCCCCGACAGCCATCTTGCCTGCCCCCCCCCCCGTCGCTGTTAATGCTCCTCACCCCTTCCCCAAATCTCTCTCTGATCTTTTTCTCATAGTCCTAAGCTTTTCACCGCAGCGGCGTGGAAAATGCTACTTCGTAACAATGCCGGATTGTTTTCACAGGACTGACTCTTATTACAGCATTTCCGCAAAGGACCACCGTCGTTGGGACGGAGTCAAGCCACGAAGCCCGATTCCGAATGTACGCGGAGTTCAAAAGTGTGAGGATTAGCTTGCTTTCATCAGAATAAAATTTATCTGAGTAGTGGAGCACTGATGACCTCTAAAAGAAGCAGGAACTCTCCAGGAATGTGACACATTACGACTGATTGAACATCTAATTAGAGGTAGCGATTACGACCGCGACATTTAAATGTCCAGGGGTAAGAAACATTCCCATTCAGGTTCCCTACGAAATAATTATGTGAAATTTATTGGTCGAATGGGGAGTTTATTTCTTTCACGAAGTTATAGGTATACTTACTTAGTTACTTTTAAATTGAAAGTAGGGCTAGCAGGTTCAACCCCTAAAAATAGTAGGGTTTTAAAAGGTTTTGGCAGATTTATATGAAACGATGCTAATTCGAAAGCTTATTTTGATTTTCAGAAAACTAATTCTCCTTTTAAGTTATTACATGAAATTAATTAAGTAAAAATTGGAATTTTACCACGCTATTTTAACACTTATATTTTACTACCGTCTTCATGCTATAATTACGATAATATTGAATTTTTAAAAGATTTTTTGAAATATATAAAACATAGAGTTTAGGAATATCCTATATCAGCTAGTGTTTTGGCAATTTATGTATTATTTAAACTTAATAATGATGTAGAGATTTTATTATTTTTATAGGCAGTATAATATTTAATAAAGGGTTTGGATAGATACAGACAGGAAAACGACAGTTTATTTACCTTGCCTAATGCAACACAACCTTTCATCCGAAACGACTACAAACTCTTCTTGAATTCCGAATACTTCTTTCCTCCATTTATTATATCAACAGATACATCCTTTTCCTGTCCCTTTCTCGCCTGCATAAGAATCTTCTCTCTATTACAATCTTGAACATTTATTCGCCAAATCAAAATGCTCTGCATCAATCTTTCTAACCTCCCGTGAATGTCTTCAAAGAATTCCCTCTCCTTTCCCACCATGCTAGCACGTCCTCGTTCGTTTTCCCTTCTCTGGATGCCACCTCTCCCAACCTTCTCCACACCGAAATTTCAAGATGCTCCAACCAACGGCTTTTATCTTGCTTCAACGGCCATATTTCCGCGCCGTACAAAATCATGCTCCACATCAAAGTTGAAGAGCAGGTTCTTAACATCCTTACTCAATATCCCTATCATCAATTTCCTGCCCCTAGAGAAAGCGTCTTCGCCTTATTCCAGGCTTCTCTTGAGGCGCTCTACTACTTTCAATATCATATTCAAAAACACTTCGAAGATAGACAAACATTTCCTCCAGCTTTAATTTATGACATCCTTTATTAAATTTAACCGAGAGTTTCTCTTGCTCAAAAATCTCATTTTAACTTTCATTATTTGTACATTAATTCTCATTCCACCTCTGTAACACTGCATTTTTGATACCCCTTGCAACTCCTTGGCTGACTGACTAGCTACGGCTTAAATATCCGCTACCAAACTTATTTTATGTACCCCACACCGACTTTCATACCTCTTGCCAGCTCCCTATATGCCTCTTACTCCACATATACTTTGAAAAGCAAGGGCGATAATAGACACACCTCTGTTACTCCTTCCTCTTTCATCCATTGCCCATTGCAATTTCCCATCCGCCACTACCCCCTCAGATGTCTGAAACGTGCAGATTGCGGATAAGACGCCTATCTCTCAAATATACTATTTTCAGCAATACATTAATTAAGTCTTTCGAATTGAACTCATGCCAGTGGCTTCGGAAACAATCAATAGACAGCGCTGCATGCGTAGGACTTCGTTCTGAGCTGCCAATATTTAAATATAGGAAATCGGTCCTTACTTTTCGAATATGCACCGTAAGTCTAAACTTTGTGGTCTAATTTCCTTACCAAATAAAATATCTTTGTATTTTTGCATATTTCTTGAATATATTCTGGTTCAACATACGATTTTCCTGAGGAATATTTAATAATGTGAATGGATTTTTCCTTCTTACTTTAGGCAAGATATATTTAAACAGTTTTTATTGTAACGGTAATATATGTTGCGCAATTAACGAATAAAAATCAGGCGTATAACAAAAGCAATTTTATAGCGGCAATGGCTTGTTACGCTGAAAAAATTATTCAATGTTCACATGGCCAGCGATATTTTTAAAATGGAGCGAACACTCTATTTGGCATGGAAATCCCGGTTGTTTTCGAAGGTAATTCAACTCTTAAGAATCCTCTCCCTAAGACTGTAAGCAATGAAATCAAATGCCAATTTTTACAATAATTCAAATAAGCTGTGCTACTTAAACTATTAAAATACCAGAGAGAATAGTACCAAACACCATCAAGTCTAAAAGCTGTTAACTTCTGGACCAATTTTTCAGCAATAACGTCAGCAATTACATTTTAAAACCACCCTCTAGAACCCGTGTGCCTCAGACACTGGGCCTAAATTCTGAAATTGACCAATAAACTGGTTGGCATAAGTTGGTCAATCACATGGTAATACCACCTATCTGGCGTAGCCTCTGAGATGGGGAACGGCTATTAATACTTGCACGTAAAAACTATTCCTGATATATTATTAGGTGGTCATAAATCGCACAATACTGGAATCACGGAAACTTCAATAGAACTATCCAATAGAATTCTCTTGGTCCTGTTTGAAGCAATCACATACGTTTTCAAGTTGTTTTTCAAACCAAAGGACGGTCTATTTTTGGTGTCAATTTTTCCATTCGCTGGTATGAACTCCTCCAGAGAACGGGAAGGAAAGAGATATAAATATGAAAAGGTACATACGAAGAAAATTATCGTCAAACCAAATTGTACTCAGCGCAGATTCCCAATCACCGAGAAACATTTTTTACTCGCAGAATGTTCTTCTGTTTTTACATCGGCTGGCTCCTTTAATTTCCCCCTCTAAATGTCATCCGTGCACATGCTATGAGCCTCAAATACCGCCTTCTTCCCTATTTACCCGTATTCAGCCCCCTCTCTCCTCTTCACTAGTCCCCTAGTCTCTCTCCTCCTCTCTCTCTTCCTCAATTCACATATTCTGCTTTTTCATTCGGCCTCATCCTAACTATTGGACTTCCCCTTCCCCACCACCTCTTGCCGACTCCTCTCTCACACTCCGCCTCCACGCCGGAACAGAATGCCTTTTCCGGCAATGACTCCTCGTTCCTATTGGCGAAATCCCAAGCAAGTGTGGTGTGGCAACCAATATCGGATGCATTTCCTTCCACTGGCTGCTCGGTCCTTACCCCTTCCTCTCCATCCCTTTTCAACTCCCCATCTTTTCCCCCTCCCTCTTTCCATCCCCTTCCGCCTCACTCTGCCCTGGAATAAAGATTCGTCTCACCAGAATGGGACATGACTGACGATTATGTTCTTCGGACGAGAAGGGCATTGTTTCCAGGGACTCTTGCAGAGAAAGAGTCTGGCTTGGTCCTTCTCGCTAAAGGGGAGCGGTGTGTGTCCCTTCCCTTTCACCCCACACCCTTGCCTCCTCACATCTTGCTTCGCCGCCTCTCCTCCCATCATCGATGGTCCCCTTTTGCTTTTTCCCTTCCTCCCAGCACTCCCTTTGGAAGGGTGGAGAGGTGCGACGCTGGTTTTGTGGGGTGGGAAGGCATAGAGAGAGAATTGGGGAACGAGAGAAAGAGACAGACCGGATGATAGACCATCGCCGTTCGAATTTAATCACGTAATGGAGGCGACTTTTAAAAATTTTGATCTTTTCTTCTCTTTTTATTTCCGAGGACTGAATGGCAATTTTTTTTCTCGGACTGCCACGGGCGGGTACGTGCCTAGGACAATGGAAGGCGAATCGATTCACGGTGAATATCCGTCGTCGGAGACTCTTCTTCTCGATTCATTATTCATCGCAAAATGGCTTTTAAAATCATACGTAGATGATTGAGTATTTAAAAGTCTGACCAATCTGGCGAGAACGATGTTTTTCTACTCGAAGGAGAGGGGTTATCATAAATTCATCGCGTTAATGCTTTCTGAAATTTGGATCCACGAATATAAATTCGCAGTTTAGTAGACAAATACATTTTTTAACTTCAATGAGGATCAATGATATTTTTGTAATTGGGGGATTTTTGAAAAAAAGGTTCACGTAAGGTCCTTCCCGAGGGAAAACTTTTATAGAATTGAAATGGCTCTGCAATATATCATTTCCGTTCAAAAAACAGGTAATTTCGAACGGAATGGAATGGAGATCAAACAGTGCCAAGTAGCCTAAAAGTATTCCAGGACTAAAATGATGGAGCTTAAAAATCTAAACTTAAGACAAATTATTTACGAAATATATACATTAAATAATATTAAATAAGATTGAACAATTATTTCACCGACATTATTTGGCTTTATTAAACTTTTCAGCTATTAGGCGTTATATTTCCGTTCTTAAATCATTTAATGTATCGCATCGGACAAATGAAAAACGATTAATAAAAGCACGCCAAAAACTTATTTACTTTGCTTATTTTAGCTGACACATTCTTAAATCTTTCTCATTCACATGCGTTTGTTTCAACAAATTTATTTCAATAGTCACTTATCTCTATCAAATAAGCAAAACAGCTTCTTCGCGGTTTCAATATATTAAACAGTCTAATCATGTTCCTTTTAGGATAGGCACTTTTTCCTCTTCAATTCATTCTGCAAGGAATTGATAACGCAAGAAACTAAAATTATTAATATAAATATGTGTGAAGTAGGCGTTACTCTTTACAACTCTAGTGGCGTCAACGGGACTAAGATGAGATTTTCATCATGACAGCCTCATCGATACGTAAAACCGATACATTTTTATTTGGAATAATTTTTATTGATGTTTCATTAGTTATAAAAACTGACATGTTACGAAAACTAAGGTACAATATTTTATTTAATTCCATTATAATATTTATTTATGAACTGTTCCTGTAAAGGACAGAAAATCTAAAAGAAAAACAAATTTCAGTAGATTTACTTACTGAAGGAAGTAGTAATTCTATCTTGGATTTCAAATAACGATCAAAATGAAAATAAAATAATATCTATTAGTTTTCGTAATATGTAAGAATTTATAAGTAGTGACCTATCGATAACAATGATTCCAAATAAAAATTTATTGATTTTACGTCTCGATGAGGTTATCATAAGGAAAATCTTATCTTAGTCCCGTTGACGCTACCATATATATATATATATATACACACACACGCACACACGAACAGACGCACACAAACGCGCACACACGCGCATAAACAAAAACACACACACGTATATATATAAAAAATAAAGAATATTTCTATTTGAAAACATTTGGACGGCACAATAGAAAAAAAATAAAATAGATCACACGTGAAAGGACACTAAAATTATAGAAAGTTTAAACTTTCGGCCAATAATATATATATATATATATATATAATATATATATATATATATATATACATATATATATTATAGACCGATATATAGATATTATATGTATAAATACATTATATATATATATATATATATATATATACATACATATATATATATATATATATATATATATATATATATATATATATATATATATATATATATATATATAAATGAACTAGTCGAGACACAGAAACAGAAACACATAAAAGAGGGAATTCCGAAAAAGGTAAAGGCTAAATCATGTGAGGACTACAGAACAATAAGTTTGATATCCCACGCAGCTAAAGTTATTCTCAGGATCATCAAAAAACGATAGGAAGTAGGGAAAATGACTATTTAGGGGATGATCAGTTTGGATTTAGGAGGAGGAGAGGTACGCGTGATGCCATTGCAGTAATGAGATCACTAATCAATAGGAATATAAAATACAATCAGGATGTATTTGACTGTTTCGTAGATTTCGAAAAAGCGTTTGATAGAGTGAATTGGGAAAAAACTAATGCCTGTATTGCAGAAAATAGGAATGGATTGGAGGGACAGGAGACTGATCCGCAACCTGCACATGTCTCAGACTGCTCAGGTTCGAGTGGGGAACGGAGAGTCCGGATGGGCAGTGTTAGGAAGAGGTGTAAGGCAGGGTTGCCCATTGTCACCGGTACTGTTCAACGTATATGTAGAGGAAATGATTAAAGAGGCATGGGAAGAGCTGGAGGTAGGAATGAAAGTCGGAAGGGAATTCGTAAAATCGGTTAGGTTTGCTGATGACCAAGCATTAGTTGCTCAGTCAGCCAAGGGGTTGCAAGCATTGCTGAGTGAATTGGAGGTTCAGTGCGATAGATATGGGATGAGAATCTATATTAATAAAAGAAAGGTTACGCGATTTTTCAGAAAGAAAAAGACTAAGCTAAACATTAAAATAGGAGTGGAAAGAATAGAGAAGGTAGAACAGTTTACATATCTCGGAAGTGTTTTGGACCCAAACGGTCAAAGTAGTAGGGACCTAAGAAAAAGATTTTGCTAAGGAAATAGACTTTCACAAGGAGGAGGGAGTTGATAACGGGGACGTTGAGTAGGGAGGTTAAGAAAAGACTCGTAAAACTCTGATATGGGGCGTAGCTATGTTCGGCGCGGATACGTGGTCGCTGAAGCAGAATGATAGACGTAGATTGGAGGCTTTTGAAATGTGGGTGTGGAGAAGAATGGAGAAGGTGAAATGGACCGAAAGGGAAACAAATGAGGAAGTACTGGTGATGGCGGGTGAGGAGAGGGGTTTGTTGAGAGAAATCCTATGGAGGCAGACATTTTGGATGAAAGGCGTATTGAGCGGCAGTGGGATATTGAAGAAGGTATTAGACGGGAAAATGTTTGGCAAACGAAGAAAGGGCAGGAACAGGATAGGGATGTTGGACGGGATGAAGGAAGGAAGGAAGTACACACAGATGAATAGAGTCTTGATGTGGAGTAGGTTGTTGGATTGGGTTTTGTTTGGAGTTACAAAATATTTATTTGATAGTTGTGTCCATCCAAAAACCTACCTTAACCGGTAGATTACCTAATAATATATATGTATATTTTTTTTCCGAGGTCTATGTGTGTACCTTATTTTCCAACGGATTAAACGCTACTTTATTGTTTAGGTCAAAATTAACGAGAGTTACTGGTCAAGCAGAGCAGATCAAATTATTTTTGTTAAAATTGTTGCTTACTACTTACTCAAAGCAGTGATAAAATCGACATTTCTAATAACAGCAATCATCTCGTATATATATATATATATATATATATATATATATATATGTACACACACACACACATGATAGTATTTTGCTCTAAAGATGTAAAATTTCTGGTTGTATACCAGACAAATGAAACAACTTTTGTCTCTAACGGGACGGTAACGTACAGCAAATCAGCATTTACATTGTTAACTTCGCTAATCCCTAGTATTATGGGTACCAAATGGATGAAATTTAATTAATATATTACGTAGTAATAGCATCAGTTAAACAGTCTCCAATCGATTAGGTAAACGAAAAAGTGATTTTAATCCCCTTCAGAGGAATTTACAATTTACATTGTACATATCATTAGACACATATTAGTACGCTGCAGTAAAAAAAATATTTCAGGAAACCACCAATAACCTTGATTGGTATTACTAGGAAACAAACATTTTTCTTCATCTACATATTGATCTGGGTTTCTTTGAGGCAATATTGCTTTTCGGTAAATTGGAATGCCTCATGCAATAACTTAATTTTCCTTGTTTGCCCTGTAAGTTGTTAATTCATATTTCATCATAGGCATAACCAAACATTTCTGTCTTAAATGTATTACCTTAAACTTAATTAACATATAAAACCAAGCCTATATTTTAAAGTAGATTTTTTCTGTATTTTTCATGTTCAACATAAGAGCATCGGAAAAACTTTTAGTCCGAAATATCCAAAGATGTGGAGAAATTAGAATATTGTCTCAATGAGGACAAAAAGGGCAGAACGCCATCGGGTATGAACTTCTTGACCAAAAGTATGTGTCCTTATTTCCTTTTTAATGAGAAATTTAATTTTTTAACAGCCCTTCGAGATCCAAAAAGAAGGAGATACTTTTGAAAGTGTTTCAGTGTCTACTTTGCCGGGCAACAGCCGACGGAGTGAAGATAGCATAACCCTGCAACATATGGAGACGTAAGTCTTTTGAATTTGGTTTCTCTACCTCTGACTATTCATTTTCTCACAATACCACTCCCCTGCGCCGTCTCATATCCTGGCTCCCCGGACAAATTTTCGTACCCCAATTCCCTTGCATCCACGATCCCTCCCGCACTTCTCTTTGGTGCCGCTAATCTCCGGAATCTGTCGATCACCATTCAATTTGCCAGAATTTGCATAGTGAGGGAAAGCATGGGGCAAATTACTACGGTGGAACTTCATTATATATGCATCTCAAGTGGAGGGGACCGGAACAATCACCACTGACTCCTTGTCACAACACCGTCCGCACACGTCCCGGAACCTCCGCAGCTGGAAAGACCAGGCCATTCGGCCCCGGGGTCACGTCCCGTGAATGTCCCGGGCGCGGGGCACTTCCATACTCCCAGCCTTCCCTCCCCCCCTCCAGCCCCCTCGAGAAGTCCAGACCCTCCTTGCGAACCCAGGCAAGAGCTTCATTATAATGCGGGGGTGTTAAAGGGTGCGGAAAGTGTGGAGAGAGGGAGACATTGAAGGGGGTAAAGGTTAGAAATGGAGGAGGGAGCCTCCAGTCCCACTTGAGCTCTGACCTCTATACTGCCAACTTGCTTACTCCGCCTCCCTCCCTCCCTCCTTGGCCCCTTTACATATACGCCGCCGGCGAAAATCCCCAAACTCTTAATCCTATCTCGTCTGGCCGAGGGGACATGTGCTGAAGACAATCTCTCTCTCTCTCTCTCCACCTTCCATCGCTATTAGCCAATCGCCCTCGGCACCGAAGTCCTGCTCGCCCTTGTCCGTTCCATTGGAAATCATTCTGGATGCGCCGGACCTGGGTGATCTGGGACCCTACAGCCGGTTTCATCCAGGTTGCTCACAGTGTTCAAAAAATCCCTCAGTCTTATTTACCCTTGCGATTCCTTAAATCCGTTTCGAGTATTTCCCTAAGTTATTTGTCTAACCGTTTATAACAAGACTTATCATCTACGTCCACTTTCATTCTTAAATGTCATATTATTATTATATTTCTTTGCCGGAAATATATTTAAATAAGGATTTAGGTAGAACTCAGGGAAAATGAATAGAAAATAAATAAAAAAATTAGATTAAATTGAAGAGAAAATGAACATTATGCAGAAATGTATGTAATAATTGAAAAAGTGTTTTTATGTAATAATTGAATCATCTAACCGTTATATGTAATAGGGAGACTATTTGCAATAATAAGCGTAGTTTACTTGCACACATAGGAAGTCTGCTATGAATAAATGTAAATTGCTCGTAACATTGACACTGTATTCAATATACCGTTCCTTTCTCTAATTATCGCCCTCATACCTTATTTAGCTAATATTCCATGATCAGTTTTCTTTTGTTCCCTACTTCTCATTCCCCTATGAATACTTTTTTCTTTATTATACAGTTCGATCATTTATAAATTAATCTCCAATCGTTCTTCTTATTCATCTAAAAGTGCCGCATCGTTCATTTATAGAGATTCAAAAAAACAGCCCACCAAAAAATAAATGCTTCACCTTCGGTTTTGATCCACCTGCTGTGACTGACGTTTTAACTTATAGTTTAGTTAATAGTTCAATACAACATTTTCATCTCTTGTGAGAGCAGTTTTGCGCTTTGATATCCGTTTTCACTCATGACTTATGTTGGAACTATCATTTTACATGGATTCTTTGAATGAGTCTGAGTTCATGCCAATTCTGTGTATTTTTAGAGACGTGATAGTCCAGTGAGTGGAGCGTTGGACTACTGACCGGAGAGCTCGGGTTCAATTCATGGAAACGTCTCTGGACACCCTCAGTTTTATCCAAGCTGTGTGCTTTTTCGAGTACCAGATCTGATACGAGCAATATAGGAAAAAAAACTTGCCCTCTTAACCTGATATGTGAATTTCACACACCGTTGGTATTGGATGGACTCTACCCGCATTCATCAAACTAACATGCGGGTTGACAACTGTGTTTTTATGTGCATTCTTGCCTTTTCAATTCCTTTATTCGAAATTTTGGAACCTCCATTGTAAATTTTTGAAATAAATTTTATCTGCCCCTTAAATACTTAAATAATAGTCCACATTTGTAATTCCATGTAAAGCCACATTCTCATTTGATCCTTTCAATATTTTTCCAAAGATTCTCTACGCAATTGTTCATGCTTTTCCCACTTGATATGCACCACATCCCGTTTACCATAATACAAGTATTTTAACATTTTTTCATGTATTTTATCATAAATAAGCAAGTTTTATGATTGCATCGACTTCATTTTAAAATATTTTGATGATCTGATTCCCCAGAAGTCTATGCATTTCACATGAATAAGTTGATTGTTTTCACCCATTACTATTTAATCTGAATCTCTTTCCGAAGCGTTTCATGTCCTCCGCTAGCCTCTCCTCTTCAAATCCCTTCATTCTCCTGAACTGCACCTTCCTTTTGCTCCCCCGGCTAACGATCCAACCCCCTCCCCGCCTCCCACTCCCCCATCTTCTAGCTCCTTCATATTTATCGCTCCTATTCCCATTTCCACTCCCGCTGCTACCATCTCTGCTGTTTTTCATTACGTCACCACCTGCACTCCACCCACACCTTGGCAACTGCCACCACCCTGCCACGTTTTAGAAGGCCGACCGCACCCACCCCCACACCAGCCACCCCCGTCCCTCGGCACGCCCCTTCCCGGCCGGCCGACACGGCATCCCTCCTGGCTTATCGGTTCCCCCAGAGACGGCGGCGTCGCCCGCCTCGCACAAACATCCCCCTCGGCTGCATCTTTTGACCTCACTCCGCTTGCCCTCCGTGTTGCCGGACCTTACACGGTATGACCTCTCTCCTGCCCCCTCCCGACGGGATCTCGGGGCAAGCCTCGCGGCCCCTCGCCCCCCTCCTCCACCAGTCGTTCCTTTTAAAAGGCTTAACTTCCCGGGTCACTCCGTCCTCCGGCCGCATCTAATTAAAACAAACGGCGGAGGTGGGATTTAGAAACTTGTCAACGGATTTGGGCTGCAAAGGATTTGCCCGAAGGATCATCCCCGTCCTCCCTCTATCTTTCCCCCGGCGCATTCGTGAGGCAGAGACCTCGCCAGGGAAGGTCGCCGGTGCTGCGTCAGATATCCCAGTTTTTCGGAGCGTCGGGTTTTGATGAGCTTTATTTGAGTATTCTCGACGAGCAGGCTAGATCAGTTAAACCCTCGTGTCGCCTAACCCACCTCCCTTCCCTCCCCGGAGATTTAAAGTGGCAGCTGAGGCTTGATCTCGGAACTTTGACCAGATGCTGAGCACCGTGACACCCTGGGAGGACGTTTCCCATTTCGACGAATTTTGCATGAGCGGAATGAAACATTTTGCGGTGAATGGCGTTAACTCGCCGAGATCAAAAAGAGGAAGGTGTCACAGCACAGGGTCAATTTTAGAACTTTTTAACGGAACGTGACGATGACTTGTAAACTAGCTAGGACAAATGCATAACAACAAATAGTTAAGAGAATAGGATTTCCATAAAAACCAGAAGAAATGGGTTTTAGGCAATTATTTACCTATAATTTCAGGTATTTAGAGCCAGTGCTGTAATACATGCTAATAAGTATTTAGTCTGCACGCTGAACTACTGCACAACTGTTATTCTTGAGTGGTTTAGCAATTAAGTTTCAATATTACGAACCGTTGACACAAAGAGTTAAATTACATTAAAACAGCCTCAATTCTTGACCAAAATATTCATGATCCTTGGTGCCAAATTTAATCCTACACTTCGGATAAAAATCATTAGTTGCTTGAGAAAAGCAACATCTAATATGTTTATAGATATTATTGTCCAAAATGTATGCTTACCATCACATTGTGTTTATATATTTGCGCGTTTTTTTACACGTTTCGTTTCACTTCATAGTTCTCGTCAAGCAGCAATTCATACACAATTTCGGCTGCCACTTGCCCACTTCTTCTTCCCCATTAACGCTCACTTGTTGGCACTGCTATCTCACAGAGAGCAGTAATTTTTCAGTCTCGCCTTCATTATTTCTTTATTCCAAAACTCCCCGCCCACGCTTTCCATCTCCTTTAGAGAGGACTCCGTCATAAATCAAACTTTCTCCCCTAGAGAGCCTTCTTCTATTCCTCCGCTCGTAGCCTCCCCCTCAAGATCCCCAACGCGAATTCCTCAAATGCCGACTCCCGCTCTCACTCTTCCCTCACCCCCTCCCTTTGTCCTTATCTTTTAACGCCTTTCCTACCCTCGTCCTTTTCCACAGCTGCCCCCATTATCATTCAAATGCTTCTCTCGAATTGCGTCCAAACGCTTCCTGTTTCCCTCCCCCTTCAGAGAGAGAGAGAGGAGGCGCCTTATTTCGATTGCCAGCAAAGCACCAAAAGGCGTGGAAACATAAATAAGTGGGGCGAGGTGTTCAAAAGAAGCGCACTCAACGAAAGGTTGAAAAACAGCAGGCAGTATTAAGTCCAGAATCGAGGAAAGGGACTACCACTATGCTCGAGCCACGATAAATCTCGCAGAATTCAGAAAATAAGATGCGGAGAGAATATCTCTGAATGTTCCACTTTATACTCAAGAGGAGTACCGAACTTCTTATTACTAGCTACTCCGTCATTTACTGAAAAACTTTGGCCTCGAATGACGTCCGAATGCCATTAATAATGATAATGGAGAGTATATCCAATTGTTTTCCATGATGAATAAAATATTTAACATAAAAAGGTGCTATTACTAATAATTTTGACTTATTGAATGAGTGTACAAGCATTTTCAAACCGAGAAGGACGGCAATAAAAACAGTAGAGAGGGATACTATTACTTACTTACTATTACTGGAGGGTTAATATTTTACTTCAAAACTGAACATCGCACATATTCTAATCTAATCTTTAGGTTTGGTAGGTGATGTCAGAGTTCACCTACTACTAAGCCCTATACAGCGTGTGAATATTCATACATCAGGATAGGGGGGCCAGTTCCTTTCCCTGTGCCGGTCATAGTTTCCCAGAAAGATCTAGGACCCGAAAAATCACATAGCTAGGGTAGAGCTGCAGGTGCTCAGAGAGGTTTTCTCGGGAATCGCACCCGAGTCAGTAGCCCAACGCTCTACTCCAGGACTACCGCGGCTAATATAACATTAAAAGTTTGTTTTTGAAATTGTTTATCACACCATTTCATAGAGGCACACATCTTGTTTTATGCTATCAACATATTTTATCATATTAATGCAATGAATATTAATTTTACACATAACGTATGATAGAACCTGCAAACTGTTTAATACATTTCATCACTCATTATGACAGCTGCCAAATAACTACAATCAGTGAAAACAATACATACTTTTTATGTTTTGGATCCAAAATCTAAAGATAAACTGACTGGAAATGCTATTTCACGAAACTCACACCTCCCTTATACGAGCTACTATTCGCAAACTCCCCTCAAATTGGCTATCTATTTGGAAACCATGCTCCAAATGTTACGATTGCGTCATTGTGAAAAGTAATGAGCATAAATAAGAATGAAGAAGTTGGAGACTGGAGCGAGAGAAGGATAATAAAAATCCATCGTAATGGAATGACGCCGGAAGGAGTAAGGGGTTAGTGGAGCGAACGGGGAGGAGGGCTTGTGCAGCGGGGTCCCATGCGTATTGCAATGAATGGGAGCGGAGGGAAATGCGAGAGCATTCGTGGAGGGAAGTAAGTATGGAGGAGGCTGCAAGGGGGAGGGGGATCTGCCGTCAAGGGAGGAGGGACCGACGTGCAAAAAAAATGGTACAGCCCCTTGAATTATGACGATGTATATTAATAAATACCAAAATATTCGCCTGAGTCTATGAAATGGCCCCATACGTTTGGGAAAGGAAGAATGGGATTAGGTTGGAGGAAGAGGTGTAGCTGCGAAGGGGGGTAAGAGGAAGAGGCCCTAATGAAATGGAAGGAGAACGTTGGGAGATGAGAGGGAATGACAGAAGAAAAGAGAAGGGAGGGAACTGTGCGTGCGTAAAGGAGAGATGAGAGCGGGGAAGGGGGAGTGGGAGGATGAGAAAGGCTGAAAGAGGGGGAAATAAATGTGGGAGTTTCGGCAAACGGTGGAAGAGGCTCAGAATCCTCGGGATGAATGAGAGGCGGATCGAGAATGAGACGCCAGCTCTTCCGCGTCACATATCGGGAGGGCCTTCCCACGCCCAACCGCGCTCCAATCCGCCTCCCCCCACGCCTCGCGTCGCCACCCCGAGCGATCTAAAATTTCATCCCCGTCTCCATCGAGAGAGGGTGAGCGACAAAAATGGAGATGCCGTGGTGATGGGCATTGGGAGAGGGGTGAGGGTAGGGGGCGCAGGAGGGTGATTGGGGAAACCAGAGAGGGCGGGTAGAGAAAGGAAATATGAAAGTGCTGCATGGAGCATCAAAAGGTGGTCCTAATCACACACATGCTCCGCAGCAAGAAAATAAGTGAAAGAGGTCATTTGTAATCGCCACCGTTGGTAGCATTAACGACAGAGGACACCGTAGTAATTTTCAAGCCGCAGAAATCTATCTATCCGCGCACGTGGAGTAAGGCGCACAGAGTGAATCGTTGTTTTCTCGATCCAGGGGTCTTGGCGTTCGAGGAAGTGGTGTGCGTCGGATGTGAGTGCTGTGCGGGAGACAGAGAGGGGGGAGGGTGATCGGGGGGTGGGGGAGGGTGATGTGTTCCAATTTTGGTTTGGGAGGGAAGAATCCGGGGTCGGGTTCGGAGCGGTTGGCGTGAATGGGAGGATGAATGATTCTGAGGTGGGATGGGAGGAATGGAGTGGATGGGGTGGAGGAGATAGATCACAGGCTGAGAATAGCCCAGGGGCAGTCGGTGGAGAAGCTCACGGCGCCCTCTCTACTTTTGGAGGGTGGGTGGCGCACACGCGTCTGCGGAGATTGGGGAAGGCTGGTGGGCGGAGAAAGTGCCTTTGCCGGCGTTGGAATGTCCTTAAATATATATTAGACTCCAGATTCCATTGTTTAACATCCATCCCAACGGAAGGAAGACGAAGCACCCGGCACTCATCAATTACTTACAGGCGGTATGAGAACATGTATATCTTCTCTCGCCTAGGTCTTCAACAGGAGTCGTAAATGATAATTTCATAACATATTTTCCGCCGTTGAAATACCCACAACTCCGTCATACGAGAATGAAGTCTGGCAGGGATATGTGAAGTTAGGCATTTAATAAAGACGGAATCAATGCTTCAGTTATAACTATATCATGAATTATACGTATATTTTAACTGTAATCCAAATATCATGTCGGTCATCAAAACAGGAAATAGGTAGAAAAAAATAATTTTGAAACAAATAAAGATACAATATAATTTCTTTTAATATTAGTAATAAGAAGAAACTTTTAAAATTTATTTAATTAAAGAGGATCTGGCGATCTCAATTAAAATTTTGACGATGGTCTATGTCCATAATTATCACCGTCAATGTGCAACCAATCATAATAAGTTCTAATCAGGCGAATAAGCTCGCAAATCTCTCGGTAGTACTCGATGATTTATTAATTGATACATTTATTTATAAAATAAAAACAAAATCAGCAGAAAATAGGGCTGAAACTTAGGGGTTATACAAAAATATTGAGTTACTAGGTGTGATGAAATTATAGTAGTAAAATTTTACCAGATAGTATTAACCTGAATCACTCAGAGAGAATGTTTTCAGGACCAAAAACTATATTCTGATTCATTACCTTGAAATATCACCAAAATTTTGATACCATGAGTTAAAAAGATAAATAACGTGTCAAGTCAAAGTAAACATGGTCAACTGTAAATATTAATCTAGAGAATGTTTGAGGCTACGATATTTTAATTCACCACAGAAATATCTTTCAAATAAACCGGATCTCGCAGTCATAACCCGGTAGGAGCGGAACTCTATCGGACATAAGCAAGTGACAGCAAAAAACTCATAGAAAAGCTACGCATTTGGAATTAAATTCAAGTGGGTTGTGCTAGATAAAAGTATATGTATTACCGCATATAAGAGAAGAATTTCACGGAGTAGGAGCGGGTGAAAGAGCATGGAGGAAAGAGAAAGGTAGGGCAGGAAGGGAAGGTTGAGGGTGAAAAGGTGGATGGAGCGGGGCAGCAAATAAGAGTTTATATGGGATCCCTAAAGTACGGGGAGAGGGATGCATGCGGTGAGGAAGGGATGGATTCACACCGATGGTCAGGAGGGCAAAAGGGAGGTGGGTCCTAGAGGAGAGTGCACAGGGTCATGGGAATTACATTTGCTGAAAAAAACAGCTGTGGTAGGGGGCGGGAGTTGCCTAGGGAGAGGAGACATGAAAGAGATTGGAAGTGGGCGTGAGGAATTGACTGAGAAGTTAAAAAAAACAGTGCAAAAATCAATTTGATATTGGATGAGTTTTATCAAGAATCTTATCGATGGCAAGTAATTCACCCATATATTTTTTCATTTGTACTTAAGTCTAGAGAATAGAAAAAAAGCATAAATTAGGCCATAATAAGCAACCATAACAACTAGATTTAAGTTTTTGCGAAGGCTTTCGCGGATTTGTGTTAATGACTAAATTTATATTCGAGATTGCATTATGCGCTTATAAAAACAAGCGAAAAAATGTACAGTACAGTTAACTGAATCTCTCTAGGCAGCTTATGAGTTAAATGAGAAAAAATTTTAAAAAGTGAAGAAATACAGAATATTTAAAAAAACATGGTATATTATTTTATATTATTTACTTTCCCGGAATCTCTTATGAGAAATAATGATATTTCTCCACACTGAAATGCATAATATATTATCCTAAATAAATCGAAATACATGATAATTTAATGGTTTAATACATTCTTACAAAGCTTAATATTACCATAAAAAGTTTTGACAATTCTCTCTTGCCCATAGGCACTCAATTATCATAAATCTAATTTTCATAATGTAATCCGAAACGCCCGGGAGCAAAGGTGGAGATTAGTTCAAAATGGGGAAAAGAATTCTTTTTCCCGTTTTATAGACCGAAAAAATGCAATTGTGTACCGCCCTATTGTAAACTCTTTGCTAATGGTTGTACAGAAATTGATTCACTCTTATTTTACCAACCGCACGAATTTTTAAAAACATATATCTTTCGGAAGCCATGTACCACGGGAATGGGAATTTTTGTCATCAGATTTCCTTAAAAATCTCCTCGAGAGCTCGCCTTAGAAATGAATAGCTCACACGTGCCCCCATTTCCCTTTTATTCTTTTCCTGAAGCCGAAAACAAAGATCAACGTCCGCCTCCTGCCTTCTAAATGCATTGTCACCAGCAATCTAGGAAGCCTCGAGCCAAGATTAAAACCTTAACGGCTACACTGAATGTCACGTTCCTGAACGCAGCGGTTATGCTGGGCGGAGAGTTTATGGATGAATGAATTCATTGTGACCAATTTAAACAAGGGTAGTGACCACATTGTTCGCGGTATTTAAATAAATACAATCGTGCGAGATTTCGGGTGGAAACCGTGTACACACGGTTTCCAAATAAATTAGGGTCCCTACGTAATAAAAGGATTGCATGCGCATGTGCCAGTAATTCTGCCGAAAAACGAAGCAATCCCTGCTTGGCCTTTCACATTGCCTTTATTAAAAGCTCGAAAAGAAAGTGTACGCTTTTTAAAACTCCGACTTCCCAAGGCAAAATAATGCAATTCGGCAAATGGGTACAAACAAGTCCGGCGGAGGGCTAATTCCCCGATTAAATTAAAATATAATGTGTATCTTCTGAATAAAAATCAGCAAGCAATAATTGAAATAACGTTGCAAGAGAAACAAGATTTAATTAGGTATAAATGTACATCGATAAATCCTTGATCGTAAATGATTTAAATGGCGTCCCTTTAATATACATCAGCTATTCTTTTTTTCTTTTCAAATTTCAAATATTACTATTTTTTTATCAATTAACATTTAGACGGTACGTTCTATCTCGTAATAATTGCATAAACTCATTGAAAATAGATCTAGAGCTCGTATTTGATGAAAATATTTGTATGTAAGAAATAAAAATGGATTTATTTCCTTTAACTTGGAAATTATTACCATTTATGGTATCAATATTTCGGTAAAATATCTTCGGTGAATATGTTCTAGTTATAATTTCAACTTTTTAATGCCTACAAAAAATTAAAGGAATACTTTGAAATATTCTTCACAAGTCAAGCTCCATCACAATCATGATCATACAGAGAGTTATCCGTAAAATTCGCAAATAAAATGAATTTCCAAGATTATTGCTGTCCACACAAAAACAAAAGAAAATATTAAAAAAATATTCAACAACA
>CM073769.1:135275020-135292828 GCA_037158775.1 Hetaerina titia
GAATTGTTTGAACAAAATCCATAATATTATTTCATAAAAGACGCCTATTATGTACTTCCAAAAACAGAATTTTAGGTAGAAAATATTCATATACCTTTTTGAGCCCATAAGTAATTTGGTTCCCTCCCCTTGTTTCCATATTCGTGTAAACTGGATATGCTTAGTTATATCTTCCAGTAAAGTGATTAATCACAGTTGAAGATGTCTACATTTCAGTCACACTTAGTCGTAACTGATGCTCCAGTTAGCTCTACACAAACATTCATACATACTTAGTTAATTTGATAAGATTATTCATTAGCTTTTTTTACTCAGGTTTACAAAATTAATTTAAAATTTAAGAAATTTTATGGGAGATTTTTTAAAAAAAGTAATCAATCAATTTGCATTATTTCATATTCTGAATTCCAAGTGGGTTGTTTTGTGCCTACTATGTGAGGTCGATATTATTACCATTCAAAAGATTTTGAAAAGGTCATATGTTTCATGTTAAGTATATATCGACTATAACGCAAACGTGTACCACAGTAGAAATACTATATAATCATTAATAAAATCGCTTATTTTGGATTTAAAATCTAAACCGCAGTTATTGGTTACGCGATAAAGTACGTTAGTCACTTGCATATCTCTACCTCTTGTTATAGATATGTGACTTGAGCCAGTTAATGTTTTACTAGTTCACCATGGGTAGCAACGTCAAACTATTTATTTGATGTAAGGGGATATTTAAAAATTCAGCCAATTCTTGAAGGAAAAATCTGAATCCTTTGCTTTCGCATCATGAAAAATATTAAACTTTTCTAACGTAAAGTCAAACTCCCAACATAATATGAATGATCGAAATCAAAATTGGATTGATTAGTGATGATGGAATAGTCTTGAAATGGCACGATGCCTCAAATGCCTTTTTAAATGTTTTTCCATTAAGGCTTGAGGAGGAGAAATATATATCACCGTGGAATTTAATACACCACGGTTAAAGCCTATGCCTTAAAAATATGAACGTATGTATTTCCAATGTACTCGCACAACAACAAAAAGTTCCGTAATAGGTTTCTCTATTCAAAATCCTCTCCGACGAGAGAGGATGGCGCAAATGACTTTTGAAGTGACTCAACTTCGCTCGAATAAATATTACCGAGTGACAAACATAGATAGACGTATTTAGCAGATGCATCCGTCCCGAATGACAATTGTGATTTCCATGGGCTAGTAGCATACATGGGCTAGTAGCATATTACCCTCGCAGAGTATGACATACCCATGACTGCCGTGGCCACCATTCTTCCGAAATTCTTGTGAGCGATTCCCATTACATTTTGCGCGAGGGGTTTCACATTCGCCCGCCCCTCACCCCCTTCCATCTCCAGTTCCCTTTTTCGTTCATCCTTCCTGCGAAGCGCGGTTAATGATTTCGGGCTCCTATTATCGTCAACAAACTCGGCCACCCTCTTCATCTCTTTTGTTCTTCCACAATTGTTGCCGACTGTGTGTCCTTCTCTCTGTCACCCTGCTAGGTCCGTTTCACATCGCCCCGTAGCCCTCTCACTCTCTCGACTCCTCGAGGAAGTACAAAAGAACTTAACAAACTGGGAGGGGGGAAAAAAGAGCCAACTTAACGAATCGAGGAAAGGGACGGGTCGGTCTCAAGGCCAGTCAGGCTACTCGCTCGCTCGCTCGCTCACTCCCTCGCCAAGAACGGACGACTTTCACTCTGTTCCACCCAGATATGTATTTTTTGCAGTTGTTGTCACATGGGAGGGTTCAGTAACTTTCGAAAAAAAATCCGTTCAATTTTGTAGGAAAATATATGGTGATGGAAAATATATGGTGATAAATAAGTGGTGGTTGGAGACGACAAAAGAGAGGCAGCTATTCCGTCACGGGAGTTGTTTACCTCAAAATAGTAGAATATTTTTCTCCTCTTCCGTCCACTCCATCCTCTCCCGTGCTCCTTGAATGTTTTCCCTAAACCTCGTCCCGTATCCATTTCCTCCTTTCTTTCACTCTTTCCTTCTGCAACTCCCTATACCACCCAATTTTCCGTAAGGGCTCTCTGTATAGAAGACCAGTCCCTTTTGTCTTTTTGTGCGAAGTAAATACGTCTTAAAAGTACATTTGTCCCGCATGAAACTCGGGAAAAAGAAAAATTCACAAACAAATGAGACCCATTTTCACTCCAGAAATGTCGGTATTTTTTTTACAAAAAGCTAAAAATGACAAACTTTCTCAAATGTCCGAAAATGTATGCCTGTATAGTTGTTCTATTCTGACCACAAAATTAAAATAAAAAACTTTACTAGATTCCATATGTATTTATTTGGAAGCGTTACCGGTGAACAAATTAGTTTTGCGATTTTTTCGTCACAGTTTGACTTATTTAATGTCTATTGTGCTAAATTTGAAAAAATCAAACACATTTAAATTCCATAAAAGTCATTAAGATCACCCGTTTATTTGTTTTACTATGGAAAAGTAAATGGTTCTCCGTGAATTTGAATGTTGGAACCGCCCCATTTTTTTCCTCCATTGTCTCCCGTAAAGACGCAATTGTAATAATAGGGGTGTTTCATTTTTTTCGAGAAATCATTGCATGATGGATTAATAATTGTGTGTAATAAAAAGTCATGGAAAGTAGGATTTTCAGCATCTTTTTCGATGTGGAAGTACTTGTTTCTTGAAATAGGGTCTGATCACCACATTCAACATATTCACATCAGTAGAAGGAACATATTGACTAATTTTTTAAAACTCTATTTGGATGATAAACAATCGTCTCCATCTCTCCAGGAATCCTTGCCTGGTCTCCAGAGGTCTGCATCGCATCTCCTCTCCCACTCAACCCTCCCATACTTCCAGTCCTCCCACTCCTGCCCATTTCTCTTCCGATCGCCCCCTCGTAGCTTCACTGGCTTCAGCTCCCTCCGACCGATCCATTTTGAGGCCATTCCTCTCCAAACCCTTTCCCCACAAAGCATTCGAAGCAATTTCAATCTCGAGCGCACCGGTTGAAGCGTCGCAAATTGAGGACTCGCTGATTGACACGGCAATAGTTGCGTTGCTAACCTGCTCGTCTGATTCCCTAAAGAACCGATTGCTGTTCCACCGCACCGCCGGATCCTTTGCAGGGAGTGCTCCATCGTGAAGAGGACCGCTTTGTAATGGCCCACGGAGCGGTGTTCTTCCTCTGAAATACGACGTGCAAGTGAACATAGTATGATCTAGTGCTTTGTTAATGGAATTTTCTGTTTCAAATGTTCTGATGGAAACAGTGCATTTCAGCAAAAGTATCAATTGAGTTTTGTAGACTTTGCGATCGCAAATGACATATCGAAACGTCAACTAAAGAATCTTTTACGGCGACATGGAAATGCAAGAAAAATGTACACAAGTACACAAGGCACACAAAGTAATGAACCAGATTTATGTGACGTAGGCATATCTTACCATGGAAACTGTTTGAACGTATCTGCTTAGTACTGACGTGCTGAGATGAATGCTTGATGCTTTTAATTTTGTTTTTTAAGTCACGACTGGAAGAGAGACAGGTTTTCGTTGAATTGTGGTTTCATTTTATATTCATGAGGCTAGCATGAATTTATGTATGATGAAATGTATCTAATTGGTTAATGAAATCTTTTAAGCAATAAAAACCTTTTATTATGGGAACAATAAGCCCCAGTCGTACTCTTACAATTGGGCAATGGATGGGTGAGTAAATTAGGGAGGAAAAAGAAATAAATATATAAATAATTCAAATAAAATTATACAGGGGGTTAGAACAGAAAAGGATTAAACCAAAATATGACAACAAATCCTCTGGCTAAGGTGTCCTGGATAGCACTGACCCTTGGCCTTATCAAGCACTCACCCAGACAGGGCTTGCGAGAGAATTATCTCTGCGCTATCGGCTCACCAATTGCACGTAATAAATTAAAAAGGATGCCAATTAATCACGCACTCTTTAGCTTGGATATACTATATAGCATGGAACCTTGCAAGTGGCTGCTTCACACTTATTCTTAAAACTCCTAAAATCGGATGGAAAGGACTCAAACAAAACTCCAGGCAGCTGGTTCCAGTCAACAATAGTTCTGTTTAAAAAATAAAATCTTTTTTATATTCGTTATTTATGTTCTTATTTTTATTTTATAACTACGGCCGTTTTTTCCCCTAAATTTTGGTTTTTCTATCTGCATAACAGGTTAATAATCGCGAGGCTATGAATAAAAGCTTAGCAATAAAATTTTAATTACTAATATTTTTGCATAGCGAAATTAGGTAAAAATATTTCAGGTTTTAATATACTCTTATATTGTAATTATTATTGTCATTACAGTATCTTTCAACAAATTCGTATTCAATACTACATGAACTTTAAAAGTTAATCCTTTAAAGTGCCCAATAGAATAGAGTTCCCCCTGCCACACACCTTTTTGGTGGCTCACATGATATTGATGTACGTGTAGAATAGATCACTCTTAAAACTGATATATTTTTTTTATCCTTTATAAGGTACGATTGCGTGTCTAAACTTCTTCAGATATTTAATTGAACTAATAGCTGGTCATTACATGTATAATACTTCTATTAAGAATCGTAGGCATAAATTATTTTACATCTGTGTGAATTAAGTAAATAAAAATTAAATTAAAATTCTTCCTACCCTTATTTGAAGTTAAATCTATTAATGGAAGGTAATCTACCGGTTAAGGTAGGTTTTTGGATGGACACAACTATCAATTTAATATTTTGTAATGCAACCATTTCAGAGAGTAAAAATCATTCGCCTTGACCGGGATTCGAACCCGGATCCCTCGATATCCGGCCGAGTGCTTTAACCAATTAAGCTACCGAGACGTCCTCTTACACTCTGAAATTTTGGGGCCTTTAAAGGAACAAGATGTTATCAAGAAATACCGTTCATACAATGTCACAGGCATTCGTAGTCGTGCGCGACGCGCCACAGTCCACGATGTTAATAAAGCCAATTTCAAACACTTAGGCTGTTCATACCTTAGACAAATTTCAAGAAACTGTAACAGTAACTTTAACGGAGTCACCCGCTATGTGTGCACTATAATGAAACAATTTCTGTGCCAAAAACAATGCCTGTGACATTGTATGTACGTTATTTCGTCATAATATCTTGTTCCTTTAAAGCCCCCAAATTTTCAGAGTGTAAGAGGACGTCTCGGTAGCTTAATTGGTTAAAGCACTCGGCCGGATATCGAAGGATCCGGGTTCGAATCCCGGTCAAGACGAATAATTTTTACTCTCTGAAATTGTTGCATTGTAATTCAAACATAGCGGGTGACTCCGTAAAAGTTACTGTTACAGTTTCTTGAAATTTAAATATTTTGTATCTCAAAACAAAACACAATCGAGTAACCTACTCTACATCAGGTCCCTCTTCATCTCTGTGTATTTCCTTTCTCCCTTCATCCCGTCCAACGTCCCTATCCTGTTCCTGCCCTTTTCTCGTTTGCCTAACATTCTCCCCTCCTTCAACGTTCCACTACCGCTCAATACGCCTTTCGTCCATTTTTCCTGCCTCCATAGGATTTCTCTCAACAAACCCCTCTCCTCATCCACCATTCCTAGTACTTCCTCATTTGTTTTCCTTTCGGTCCATTTCACTTTTTCCATTCTTCTCCACACCAACATTTCAAAAGCCTCCAATCAACGTCCTCCTGCTTCAGCGACCATGTTTCCGCGCCGTACGCTCCATATCAAAGTTTTTACGAGTATTTCTATAAATGTAACATATTTGAAATTTTTCTTCGAGAATTGAAATCATATTTAGTATGAATTTCATATTCTAAGAGCTTTTAAACTATTTCGTTAATAATTGGAGTTAGTGAAATGTTATCTTCTATTTTTATAAGTTTTTGTCTATGATTCAGTCCCTTTTTCTGATTGGAAAATCTTGTCTTTAGGTACTTACAGATAAATCAGTTGCTTATTTCACCAAGGAATTGTCTGTAGTTAATTATATTATTTTTATAGTTGTTATCAATATATGACTTTAATAGTCATTCAAAGGTTGAAAAATATTAATTAATTTTTTTATCATTAGTGAATACGTGTTGATAAACTTATATATTTTTAGTGTGTGCTTTCTAAGTCTTAAAGGAAGTGTTTGTACAACTGTTACGTCGATGTGCGTTTAACAGTTTTAATGAAAACTAGTTTACGTTGGTTAATATATTTTATGGTTTTTACAAGTCGTTTTTTTAAACAAGCAGATGGCTTTGAAACAATTCTCAGCTTGCCTTATTCCAATCCAATTCAGCAAAGCGAAGTTTCTCTCCCTCTGCTGCCTTATGGAGCATGACTTTGGTGAGAAAAATGAAAAGGAAGAAGAAAAAGATTCCTCCCACCATTGTAAAAAAAACCTCAGTCGAAGAAGAATGAATTCTCCATTTTTACTATACCGAATCGTCGTTCTTGCGTTCTCCAAAGTACCCAGAGACTTGGCACTTCCCGTCTACTGCACCGCACATTTCCTTACGCACCAATTGATTCCATTCCTCCAGTGCTGCAATCAACGGAACTTCTTCTTTTCTCGAAGGGAGTTAAATCGCTCCCGCGCGCTGGAAATCCTGAAAAGTTTTTGGCAAAAAGTGAAAAAAATTGATGTGAAGGGAATCGCGGAGAGAACGTCTCTCGCTCCCGTCATTTCGGATTCCCTCTTAAGAGGGGGGAGGGAGGGGCAGAGGTGAGGTGGGGGTTGAGGGAGCGTGGGAGTCACCGACGTCGCGATGGGTATCAGCCCCCGACTAGTCGAAGCGCATCGAGGAGCGGCAGCGGCTTGCCTCCGCCGCACCACGCCCTCCAGCCCCCGCCACACCACCAGGGTTCTTTCCCCACTTTCCCGTCCACGGTCGATTTCCATCGTCCACCCGCACCCTCTTCCTCTCAACCGGGTGCCGTCACCAACCTCCGCTTCCCCACCCATACCGCACCCGTTGTCCTTAACCACTTCCTTCTCATTTAGTCCTCTCCCCGCCACTGGGGGGCGCGTTTTTCTCCATTCTCCTCCGTCCTCTCCCCGCTCATCCCCTGCCTCACTTCCACTCTCTCGTCATCTCAACCCTCCACCCCCCCCTTTTCCCTCGCGCTCTCTCCACGCCCTCCTCCCTTGGAGCCCCACCCCAACCGCCTTGTTCCCCTCCTTGCGTACATTTCACGTCCCTCAGTTCACTCCCTCTCTCTCACACATGTTCTTTCATCCCTTCTGCTTCCTCCCAAGACCTGCTTTTTGCGACCTCCTCCCATGAAGCTGTTTTTCTCCGTCTCAATTAATCCGTAATCTAGATACTATCTCTTGTCTGAGCTCCTTCTCGTCTCTCCTTTCCTCTTTTCAACAGAGCTGTCCTCCCCTTTTCGCTCCAAGCGTCACTCTTCTCCCTTCCCATGCCACCCTAGACACAAAATTCCCAGTTTGAAATTAGCAGTCTGTCGCTGATGTTTCTAGATTATCGATTCAATCGGTAAGAAATGGCATCAGATGCAGCATATTTTTTGCGTACCAAAATTCTACTCACAGCACTTTCACTTTAAGTTTTAACAAACATTCTACCAAATTTTAATTAAGAATGAATTTAATTCCCTTGCCTACAAATGTTGGACTCGTATCTCATTGTTAATTTCACATTTAAATTTTTTTCGCATGATGAGTAATTAGTCTCACCGTCTTTCAATGAAATTTTTATTTTGACAAATCTCAGTCAATTGAATAAGTGATAAGCTTCAGTAAGTGTATTTTTCAAAGGCCATTCTTATTAAATAAATTTGTGATTATGGTATGTTTTTCTTTCGTACAGCCTCGAGTCATTTCTCTTTTACAACATGTATTTCCCTGTGACAATCAATCAATGATATGGTTCGAAAAGTTGAAAAAATATTTTCACTTTCATCATAATTTCATTCATAATAATAATTTGCTCAACTAGCGTAGATCGTATTAAATCTTGGATTTGAAAGTTCCTGAGAGTGTACTTTTGCCAAATGTGATAGTCTCCTCAAGGGAATTGCACTTAGTGCATGCACCTTCTTTAACTTTATTGGCAATAAATTGATTGAAAAGCCATAATGGTCTAAGTCTATCCAAATGAAATAAGAATTAATGAATTTACTTTGAAATTCATACGATTATAATGTAAAATCTGTTGCAGCTTAATCTGACCAACTGAAAACCAAACTTAAAAAACCTGGGTAAATCCAAAAAAAATATTGAAAGGAAACGATCTCCTCCCCACTCATTGCTCCAACAGGATGCTACACTACCCCGTCTCACATGATTTTCACTGTGCTAATTCAGTAATTGAATGAAATTTAGCTCTATGTCGGACAGTTACAGCAATAACTCATTTCATCCTCACGCATTTGACAGGATTTAATCAAAAGCAACGTATTCACTAATTTCATTTTTACTATCTATATTTCATTAATATCTGTAGAGTCGATGATGTTCCAATAATCAAATTAAGCATGTGAGAACTCCGCTCCTTCATTCATTCAAGCAACACCGATACCGTTTTAGTGAATTGATGTAATGTCATAATTGTCATTGTATTCGGTAGAAATTCATATTTCGTTTATAGACAAAGGTTGTATCGAAGTGAATACAAAATATATGAAATAATGAATATGAAATAATATTTTACACAAGAAGTAATACCATGTAAAGTATTACAAATGCGGTATTTTTGCTGATAGATGTCTACTTAGCCATAATATAGTAAGATGAATTTTGGAGTTTGATATACTCCCTTACCTCTTGCCATTACAAAAAATCTTTTGATACACCGTCTTTTAAATAGTCATGGCAAAAGACATATTTATTTGTGTCTATTTGAGACTCTTACTTGGGCGTTGGAAAGGTGAGCGCAACAAACAACGACAGCTATTCCATTATATCTCCCGCATTCCTCAATCCCCGCACCCAATTCCCAAATTCACCGCTTCCCACAATTAATCCTTCGATAACTGCTTCCCTGTAACAGTAATGGAAGTGCTCCCAAATCAGCAGACGGTATTAGGTGAGAACCTGGGAGTTTGCATATATTTGGTTACAAAGGGCTTTTGAATCGCTAAACATAATCACACTAATAACAAGTACCCACAATTCCCACTCCATCCTTATCGAGACACCCCTCTACTTCTCTCCATGTAACCCTTCCCATCCGCAACCGACTCCTTCCCACGCCATTCTACTTTATTTGAAGAAGATAGTACGACCGTCGACACGTAAATACAACTATTAATGTGTATCTGAGTAATGATAGAGTTTATAATATGTACTGTTAGTGTGTGCATATATATATATATATATATATATATATATATATATATATATATACTATATATATACATTCACATTCTTGGAAAAGCCACGAACGTGCACAATAAAATTCACTAAATAGTCATAGCAAACACAGAAACTAAAACATATTAAAGGACTCACTAGTTCTCGAATTTTTGGTGGTGCAACCACCTTTCTCAAGAGGAATTAGGAACAGAACTCTGTTCCTAATTCTAATTCCTCTTGAGAAACGTGTTTGCACCACCGAAAATTCGAGAACTAGTGAGTCCCTCTTTAATATGTTTTAGTTTCTGTGTTTGCTATGACTATTTAGTGAATTATATATATATATATATATATATATATATATATATATATATATATATATATATATATATATATATATATATATATATATATATATATATATATATTCATTCAAACAGAAATATGTATAAGGAAAGGGGATAGGAAAACACATAAAAGGCGAACACAGGACCTGTGGGGAAGGCGGTTTTTGAGCAGATCACGAAAGTAAAAATATTTCCTTATCCGGGATAAGGAAATAGTTTTACTTTCGTGATCTGCTCAAAAACCGCCTACCCACATGTCCTGTGTTCGCCTTTTATGTGTTTTCCTATCCCCTTGCCTTATACCTATTTCTGTTTGAATGAATATTTGTG
Organism: Hetaerina titia; assembly: GCA_037158775.1. Taxonomy (NCBI): domain Eukaryota; kingdom Metazoa; phylum Arthropoda; class Insecta; order Odonata; family Calopterygidae; genus Hetaerina; species Hetaerina titia. Next base: position 135,285,017 of record CM073769.1, read on the forward strand.
CGCCTTATGGCGGGATTTTCAAGTTTGAATATATGTATATATATATATATCACTTTCCTAGATATCAATATTAACCACCAGAACAACAAGTTTAATCCCTAGATACACATTAAACCGACCAACCACCAACAATACTTTCATTTCACTAGCTACCACCCATCATAGACAAAACGCTCCATCCAATTCTGTCTCAGTCCGTGGCTTCCGTCTCTGCAACAACACTCCTTCCCAACAGAAATACATGGATCAGCCACATGACTCTCTCAGAAAATGCGGGTACCTTGAAACACTACTAAATAGTAAAATTCTCCAGCTGTCAACCCAATACGTTCCTTTCTCCAAACCACACCGCCCATAATGCCTTAACCTTATCACCACTATCTTCCTTGGAACCCACAAAATTAAACATATAATCCGTGAATACTTCCCAACTGTTAATAACAGTCAATCCACATCACCTTTATTCCCACATTGTCCCTCCGTTTCATTTAAACGCCCGTTGAACTTTCAAGACATCTTCAAGTCGACAAAATCACCTGCGAGCTCCTCGGTCTATTCTCCGCCCCTGTCCGCACCATGCAACCGCCCACGCTGTAAATGCTGCCATCTCCTAAGACCCTCCACCTCCCGTATCCTTAAAATCCCCAACGCGACGCCACCTGCACTTCAACAAACATTACATACCGCCTCTTCTGGCTGCCCTGCCTTCTACGTTGGAGAATGCACCACCACCCTTTCCATCCGCATGAATCACCACCGCTATTCCACTAAATCTCCTATCTTCCTTAATTATCCCATCCCAACTAACATTGGTTCCCACGACCAATCTTTCAATGACTGTTTCTCCGTTTCGGCGATTGAAACCCTTCCCTAATCTGCAATTAATATAAAGGTGTTAACCCGCGATATGGCGCATATCTGGATCCTGAAGTCATTTAAACCCCCTGGAATGAACCAAGCCCAACGAAAGCGTCCATATAGCTGCCTATATATACCCTCCCACCCCCTCGTGCGTTTCCTATTGGTCCCTTAGCTTTCCTTCCCTCAACCTTCCCCCGCACCTGTCCCGAGATCTCCATTCTAATAACGACAGTTGCGCAGTCAACTACATACCTGTATGTGAGTGCCTTTCTTTTGCGTTTCTATATTTAAAAATCTCCCTCCCATGGACTACAACCTTGTCGTGGTGGAAGGGCTTGTGAGTTCCGATGACCCCTAGAGCTGTGCTGGCGGGAGTATATATAACTGCTCCTGATAGGGTCACCCATGCCAGATAGGTCGAAGGTTAGGATCCAGACGAAAGGTAGTCCACGCAGCGTCTGTTCCTCAGTGAGGTGGCTGCAAAGGCGTCTGACCCCAGTGGGGCGGCCATTAAATGATGGTGTCACGTTAAAAACACTATTGAGGAAGGCAACGGGAAACCACCTCAATTATCATTCCCGAGAATGTAATGATGGGAACCATACAGAATATGAGTCCTGGCAACTGCGAGAATCCGCCAAAGCGGCCGTGTGTCGTGCCCGGCAGAGGGGGAGGCAAGGCTTCCGCGGTCGTTATTCCACGAAACCCTTGCAGGGAAGAAATAACAGCAGCAGGACAGAAGACGCAGAAGAAGACGAAAGTAGTTAATACAGAAACATGGAACGTCAGGACAATGTTGAGGACAGAAAAGTTAGAAAATATTAAGCGAGAGATGGAAAGAGGTAATATAGTATAGATGTTTTAGGTCTCTGCGAGGTGAGATGGAAGGATAGCGGGGATTACTGGAGTGACAATTATAGAGTAATATACAGTGGCGGGGACGAGAGCCAACGAGGGGTTGCCATAATATTAAATAAAGGGGTAGGAAGAAGCGTAGTCAACATAGAGCAAGCAACAGATAGAATTTTACTCGTAAAGATTAAAGCAGAGCCGACGAACTTAGGTTGGGAACTATGGGTTAGGCACGAGGAATGAACGCGGGGAGAAAGCGATTGAATTCTGCAGGAAAAAGGAATTAGTCATCACCAACACATGGTTTAGACATCACAAAAAACGTAGGTATACATGGAAAATGCCAGGTGACTCAGAAAGGTATCAGTTAGATTATATTATGTTTAGGAACAGGTTTAGGAACAGTGTGATAAATTCGCACAGTTTCCCAGGAGCGGATGCGAACTCTGACCACAATTTAGTCGTTATGAAATGTAACGTCCGTTTCAAGAAGATAAGGCAAGGGAGGTGGGTTAGGAAATGGAACGTAGAAGCATTAAATGGATTAACGAGGAAGGAGTATCAGCATGCTATAGAGAAAATGATGGATGACTGTAAAGAACGTACTATCGAAGAAAAATGGGGATGTATCAAGCTAGGAATATAGGAAGCCGCTAAAGACATTATAGGAACCGTTAACGGGAAAAGGATAAGGAAACCATGGGTAACGGATGAGATGATTGCAAAGATGGATGAGAGAAGAAGATGGAAAAATGTAAACACAGAGTTAGGCAAAATGAAGTACAAAGAGTTAAACAATAAATTGAGAAGGGCCACAAATAAAGCAAAAGAAGAATGGTGGAAAACGCAATGCGAGGATATGGAAAGTTTACAGAAGAAGGGTGAAATTGGTGCTCTATACAGCAAGGTTAAGTTATTATCGGGAAGTAAGAAGGCAAGATGTGTGCTAACAGTTAAAGATAAATGGGGTAAGATAATAGTTGAACCAGGAAAAATCCAAGAGAGATGGAAGGAATATATAGAAACACTGTATGGTAAAGAACTTAGGCCGACAAGGTTAGACATAGAAAAGGAACATGACGTAGAAGAAGATAGCTTAGGTCCAGGCATACTCGACGATGAAATAGAAAGGGCATTCAAGGAGATGAAAGCAAATAAGGCCGTGGGGTGGACAAAATCCCTGTAGAACTGTTGAAATGTTTAGGAAAATGCGGGAAGAGGGCCCTATATGGACTGATTCGTAGTATCTATGAAGAAGGAATCTGGCCGGAAGATTTTGTGAGATCGGTGTTAGTTCCTATTCCAAAAAAGGCAAAGACTACATCATGTGAGGATTATAGAACAATATGTTTGATATCGCACGCAGCTTAAGTTATTCTCAGTATCATCAACAAAAGGATAGAGAGTAAGGCAAATGATTACGTAGGGGATGATCAGTTTGGGTTTAGGAAGGGAAGAGGTACGCGTGATGCCATTGCGGTAATAAGATCACTAATTGAGAGGAATATAGAATACAACCAGAAAGTTTTTGCCTGTTTTGTAGATTTCGAAAAAGCGTTTGATAGAGTGAATTGGGAAAAGTTAATACGTGTATTGCAGAAAATAGGAATGGATTGGAGGGATAGGAGACTGATCCAAAGCCTGTACATGTGTCAGGCTGCTCAGGTGCGAGTGGGGAACGGAGAGTCCAGATGGGCAGTGTTAGGAAGAGGTGTAATGCGGGGTTGACTGTTGTCACCGGGGCTGTCAACGTATATGTGGAAGAAATGATTAAAGAGGCATGGGAAGAATTGGAGGTAGGAATGAAAGTCGGAGGGGAATCCGTAAAATCGGTTAGGTTTACTGATGACCAAGCATTAGTTTCTCAGTCAGCCAAGGGGTTGCAAGCATTGCTGGGTGGATTGGAGGTTCAGTGCGCTAAATATGGGATGAGAATGAATATTAATAAAACAGAGGTTATGCGATTTTCTAGAAAGAAAAAGGCTAAGCTAAATATTAAAATAGGAGGGGGAAAAATAGAGCAGGTAGAACAGTTTACATATCTCGGAAGTGTTTTGGACCAATACGGTCAAAGTGGTAGGGACGTAAGGAGAAGAATTGCGCTAGGCAAGGAGGCTTTCTCAAGGAGGAGGGAGTTGATGACGGGGACGTTGAGTAGGGATGTTAAGACAAGACTCGTAAAAACTCTGATATGGAGCGTAGCTATGTACAGCGCAGGAAGGTGGTCACTGAGGCAGTACGAAAGACGTAGATTGCAGGCTTTTGAAATGTGGGTGTGGAGAAGAATGGAGAAGGTGAAATGGACCGAAAGGAAGACAAATGAGGAAGTACTGGAGATGGTGGGTGAGGAGAGGGGTTTGTTGAGAGAAATCCTATGGAGGCAGGAAAAATGGATGAAAGGCGTATGGAGCGGTAGTGGAATGTTGAAGAGGGTAATAGAGGGGAGAATTTTGGGCAAGCGACGAAAGGGCAGGAACAGGATAGGGATGTTGGACGGGATGAAGGGAGGAAAGAAGTACACCGAGATGAAGAGGGACCTGATATAGATTAGTTTGATAGGTGGGGAGTCACAAAATGTTTATTTGATAGTTGTGTCCATCCAAAAACCTACCTTAATTGGTAGATTACCTAATAATAGTAATAATTTTAAAATCTATATCTCTCTTTTTATATATTTTTGCGTTACCAAAGAGTGTTCTATTTCGAATATATATACCAGGTGTGTAAAGAAAATGACGATGATTTTAATTTTTCGGAGAATACTATTTATTTATTCCTATACATTGATATTGTCACCTTCAAAGCAGTCCCCATTCGAGATTATGTCCTTGTGCTAGCGCTTCTTCCAATCCCTGAAACAGTTCTCAAACTCGATCTTTGAGAAAGGCTTTAGTTCTTTCAGCGATACGTTTTAATGTCATCTACGGCTGTAGAATGACGGCCCTTCAAGGTTTTATTAATTTTTGGAAATAGGAAAAAGTCACACGGAGCCATATCTGGCGAATATGGAGGCTGGGCCATCGTTACAGTATTGTTTTTGGCCAAAAATTCACGAACAAGCAATGAAGTGTGAGCTGGTGCATTAGCGTGGTGCAAAAGTCATGAATTTTTTTCCACAGATCCGAGCGTTTTTTGGGCGGATTGCTCGGCGTTGAACTTGTAGGTAGTACTTCTCATTGACCGTTTGACCTGGTGGCAGGAATTCATGATGCACTGTGACATTAAAATCGAAGAACACAGTGAGCATAACCTTCACGTTCGACCGCACTTGTGGAGCCTTTTTCGGTCTTGGCGAGCCAGAATGCCTCCACTGGGATGATTGAGCCTTATTGTTAACGTCCAATATCCATGAACCCATGTTTTTTCACCTGTTATAATACGTTTCAGTAGTAATTCTGCATCGTCGTTTACTTCATTTAGTGACTCCTGAGCCATATCCATTCGCCGCTGTTTTTGTTCAAAATTCAACCATTTTGGAACGAATTAGGCTGCCACGCGTTTCATACCCAAAAATTTGGAAAAAATGTCATGAAATAATCCAATCGATATGCCATCATCAGCGACCTCTTTAATTGTTATTCGGCGATCTTTCATAACCATTTCTTTCACTTTTTCCAAGTTTTCATTAATTGTTGATGTGCTGGGGCGTGTAGGGCGTTCGTCATCTTCAAGGTGTTCACGGCCTTCTTGGAAACGCTTATACCACTCGTAAACTCTTGATTTACTCATAGCTGACTCACCATAGCCTTCCTTATTAGCTCAACTGGTAGAGCATCCGCCCGGAAAGTGGAAGGTCTGGGGTTCAAATCCCGGATAAGGAAATATTTTTACTTTCGTGCTGCTCAAAAACCGCCTTCCCCACATGTCCTGTGTTTGTATATATACATATATATACAAACAAAAAAAGTGGATACATATGAATTTTTATATCATGTGTCACATGTCCTGTGTTTGTATATATACATATATATACAAACATAAAAAAGTGGATGCATATGAATTTTTATATCATATTATTATTTTCATGCTTCAAAGAACCACTTTCAAGAAAAATATCTGCAATTTTGCTCAAATAAAGGTATAATGTATTGAGCTTCAGTTTATCGAAGTAAAAGGCGTTTTCAAATTTTCAATGGTTTTTAGTGGGCAAGATTAGAGAAATATCCCGAAGTAAAATAAAAAAACCTCGAAAACCGAACGTCAGATGAATTTTGTTTCACCCGTTCTACGACCTTGAGGTGCCTAATGTGTTCCTACTTGATACCGTTCTCTCATACCCAATGATATACTACTCAGGCGCCTCCTGAGATCTTCTCCTTTCTTGTTGAACAGAAAAAGACGTCTCATCCTTAGCTGATTGGCTTTTCTTCAGAATCTTCCATTTGCGATATTCACTTCATCGGATTGCTTCGATCTCTCTTTCACTTCGGATTCCTCGAAAAAGGAACGTCACGAAAATCACACTTCCTTGAAAACAGTTTTTTTTAAATCCGATACCCAAAGGTCGTCGGCCCAAGCACTCATGTGGGCTGTACTCCACCACACGGGACGTGAACCGCAATCCCGTGGGATTACGTATGGCCCACTCTATTTACTTTCCGTTAGAGTAAGTGGGGAACGGTTGGCTGCGGATTAAATTAATTGAGAGAAATACTGATCGGGGAGTAGAGATCGAAATGGCCCGAGGCCCGCCCCGGACGCGACGACTATTTGTCCTTCGAGAGCCACCCTTTTCTGATCCGTCAATCCATCCGTCTCCCCGCGACGCTTCCGGCCCCACTGCGCCCCGCAAAGGAAACTACCCACGCCCTTCCCCCTCAGGTGCCGCAAGCACTCAGTGCCCTCCTCTCCTATACCACTTACTTTTCTCCCCTCCACCCCTTGACAACTTCTCCCCCCCCACTTCTACCAAAACCCCCAAACGGCTTTCCACCTTCACGATCCGCCCCCATCAGTATCCCTCACTTTCGGTACCTTCCCCGCCAACCTCGAATCCAGGGTGTTTCTTTTTGCCCCAGGGCACACCAGCAATTCCGTCCCTTGATTTGCGGTCTGGGGAGCAAATGGGCCGAAATGAACTTTCCTCCTGCCCTCCCCACCCTCCCGATAGCTTCGCACCGATAGGTCTCGCCAACCCCTACCTTGCAATCCTCACTCCCTCAGGCAGGTACGTACTCTCAAGCGATCGGTACTCACATCCACACTTGAGCATGGAACTACATAAAAAATATTTGTTCGTCCGTGTGTGTCTGTGTGTGTATCTATGGAAATATTTTTGACATTTGTGATCTGCTCAAATCCTCGTTCCCCACCTTTCCTGTGTTCGTCTTTCATGTGTTTTCCCATCCCCTTTCCTTATATCTATTTCTATGTGTGAAGTAATGCATGCACATATGTATATATATATATATATATATATACATAAATATATATATACATAAATAAAACATATAAAAGAGGGACTCACTAGTTCTCGAATTTTCGGTGGTGCAACCACCTTTCTCAAGAGGAATTAGGAACAGAACTGAGGCAAAGGAGAGCCCGAAAGCAGTGGTAGGAAGGAGAAGGGGGAAAATGGGGGAAAAAAGAGGGGAAAAAAGGGGAAAAGAAAGGAAAAGGGGGGAAAAAGGGGGGGAAAGGCATTCGAGGTGAGGGGTGTGGAGGGGTAGTGTATGGCGCGGGAATTTTAAAAAAAGGTGGGGATGATATGGAAGTTGTTGGGGGCGGAGGAGGATGAAATTATATGCATAAAGGGGGCAATTAATGTCTAATATTAATCCCTGGGCGATTCCAGGCATCCAAGAGCCAGATGAAAGCTAGCTCTAATGTTTTGAGTTTCAGTGGAGGGTCTGAGTGTGGGAGGGATGCTAAGACGGATACTTTAAAACATTGGTCAAAGGCAGCGTTGTGTTCGGAGGCATGTTTGGGGATTGGGAGTATACCAATAAGGGAGGAATTGCTGCATGAGGCTCGATGATTATTGATTCTAATATTAAGGGGTGTGGTACACTGTCCAATGTAAAAGGCAGGGCAAAGTTGGCACTTCAGTCGGTAGACAACATTGCTGGAGGTACACGATGAGTAGGGAATTGGTGGGAG